>PNEQ01067273.1:66856-108547 GCA_003012365.1 Medauroidea extradentata | reverse complement strand
ATCGCATGTCAACTTAGGTTTTTATATTTTTGTTATTTCTTTTATTTTCTGTTGGTTCCTTGTTTTATCTGACCATATTCCAGTTTTGGAATTTCGTGTTGTGTATGTATCCTGATGACTAAAGCATACTCTGCTTTTTATGTTTTCTTGTCTTATTTTTACTTTTAGTTTTCTTGTGACAGTCATTTATTTCGCAATGGAGTATGTCCATACAAACAAATCCAGTCCTAAAAAACCTTCGTGGATGCACACGCAAAATCTTACCGAAGTCTTTTCACTAGTACATTTTTTTCTGACCATTCACATTGTTTTCCCCTTCCCTAAAATGTGGTATTTAGTTTAACCGTCTTGGGCGCATGCTCAACTACTCACCGAAGTTTCACCGCAATAGGTTAAATGGTGTAGAAACGTATACATTACATACAATCATCTTACCATATATGTGTAATATGTATCTACACATACAGATTGTTGTTACAATCTTCTTGTAATGAACAAACAGGTGTTATTGGACTCGGAGTTGCTACATTTTAAACTAAATAGTAAGAAGACCTTGTTAACTATTTTATATGTAGCGGCAATATGTAAAGTGACTGAAAACATATATTAATCAGGGCTGTCAAAAACGCCCAAATAATTGCGAAACATCAGTAAAGTAACTTCATCTTCTGCGCCTGGTAACACTGGTGACAGCTCTGCCTTGTCTCCGGTACAATGACGGCGAAAAGTGCTGACTCAGCTGCGCGCGAGCCTATTCTAATTGGATGCGCATCATTATATACATAGACAATGTCGCGCGCCTCTCATAGTCTCGTAGTTGCTAAGCGGGGGTGGGGAGGTTTGTAGGTGTAGATGAGTCGAGATGAGATTTCCCGCGAGCTCTGCATATCACGAGTGTAGGGCACGCCTCTCGCGAATAAAAGAGCAGTGACAAGCGGTTTTTCCTTTGTCTCACCTACTTCCTCCCCTCGACAGGTTTCTGCCGTCCGTTCCAACCCCTTGTGCCAACCCACTCTTCAGCTTCTTTATCTGGATATCTCTCCAGCACCACTTCTTGTCTTCGTCCTCGATCGCATTCCTCTCAAGTGCTGCGATATCGCACTGCGACAGTTCTTCAACTACCCATGGATGCTACCTCTTGATTCAACTATTTTACGTACAAATCTAGAACTTTTAAGTTGAGTTCCTAATAATTTTATGCAAGAACATAAATGACGTCCAAGTGGAGAAAACAGTGTTAGGTTTGCATACGTCACTTCGGAGTACATTTTCCTCTTTTATAATAAGCCAGTTTTCCCATAATGTCATTTCAGATACAAAATTGCATTTTATTCATTCTTTTTCGCCGTGAAAACCAATCAACACAATGAAATGAAATAATCCACGTTGAAACTACGTCGTGCAGGCTACTACTTGACATAAATAAAAACCCATCACAAAAATTCACTCATTAAAAAAATTACTCAAAGTGTCAAAAAAGTTCAAAATTTATGGCTGAGCTAGTTATTTTTTGTTAATAGATAATGTACTCCGAATTGGCTTCTTCAAATGTACACTATTTCGTACAAATATAAAATTACTATTTTTTACATCTTGAACGCCCTTGAGAAGGGGTCTATCATAACATCCGTGTTTGTAGTAAACATTTTCTCTACTCTAGGTTCAAAGAAAAGCATTTGTGAAGCATTTGTGTAATTTCTGCAACAGTATGCAGTACACGAGTTATATAATGTTCCAGGCATCGACAAAGGCTAAGGGTATCTAGGTTCGTACAGTTTATTAAGTTGGGATCGCTGGGCCACTGTTGCTCAAATTATTACCCGCAAGAAAAAATCAATTGCTGTCTTCTGAAGGTCACTTGTTAAAAATTAACAAAATGAAAGAGAAAAAACGTTGTAGGTTTCAGAAGTTAACAGGCCAAGTATTGCGAAAGATTTAAACTCTGAAAATCAAACTTGCGAGTTTTAACTAAATGTAGTTAAAAATCTTACATTTTAACTTACAAACCTATGGCATGAAAATATATTTGCATTATTTTATAATGAACGACATGGGACGGTGTGGTTATAGTTTTGTTCTTTATTTATTATTTAATAATATTAACACTTCACGAAGAAGATGCGGTAAAAGCACATCACATGCCACATTCAATGTATAGAGTTGATTTTGGATCTGCATATTACAGGATTATTGACTGTGTTGTATAGTGTCGGGAATGTAGACTATTATACTGGTATAAATAAAAATCAACAATCAATGGTCTTTGTTTGAAACTTTAGAGGCAAAGTGAATCAATTTTTTCGATTATCTCAATATAATCATTCTTTTATCAGCTTACTGACTCTATATTCCATAGACAGTTATGGATCAGCGTCAATGTTAATAGATAACGGAATTAACTTTTATGAATAAAAATAGTACTCTCCAGGATAACTTTCACCATCTACTGCTGCATGCGTAGACCGTGGAACAGGCTTCCGGCAGCCCTGTATCTCCGGCGGTCCGAGCAGTTTATCTCGCCGGTATTCCCACGGGAGATTACGCCCAATGCGTGATAGGGGGGAAAAACGTCATGAGCAAGTGTTTTCGAGGAAGATGTATCGTGCACGAATATATGTTTTTTTTTTCGCCTTCCACACAAGCGCGAAGAAAAATACGATTTTGGAGATGGGAGTTGCGTATGTGTGGAGCCGATGTGGGGGAAGGATAGCTGTGAAGCGAGTGAGTTCTTTCCCTCTATGATGGCGATAAAGCTGCAAGGGTGCAGAAGGAAAGACAGGGTACAAGAGAGAGACGGTGTGAAGGGAAGAAATAGAGAGTAAAAGAGGACTCTTATCTCCGCGCCGTGGTCCGGTGTACTGCCCTCCAGGGACTCAGCACAGGGAGAAGAGATGTTTCAAAGTGAATAGGAAGAAAATAAAAAGAGAATGAGATATTGGTCGATTTGCCAAACAGTTTATCTTTTATACCGCCGACGGCCTCTGGTTTAGTGCGAATTGCTGGAAGTCCCCCCCCCCTTCTTTTTCAGCTTGATGTTGCACAGATTTCTATCCATTACTCAACCGCTTACATTTACATTCGTTCGTGGTCTTCCCAAAATAGAGACTAGAATTATTTGCTGAAGGATTCAATGCGCATAGGTCGATCTCAAATATGTGGCTAATATTAATAGTCGCCATTATGTTAATCTAGGCATTTTGAGATACCATCAAATAAACACTTCGAGCTCTCCAGACGAAATACCAATATTTATTAGTTTTTCGTGCTTTAAAAATATTCTAAGCATTTATTGCAAGAAAAATATAATGCGGCATTTGTTACTTTTAAGGAAATGCCTCGAAATACGAAAACGTAGAAAGTTGTAGCAAACACCTATTAAGCGTACGAATGGTAAAAAATTATGACACGCCTTCTGAAAGCTAGTGAAGGAGAAATATGGAATATTGAAATGCTCGTGGACCATTTTCCTTAAGAATAGGACATCTAACTATACTCTTCAATCAACTGTGAATTGGTATGCCAATTTATTTAATTGAAAAATACATGAAACCTATTCTTCTAAGTTAATACTATATCAGCAATTTTATTTGCAGGATAATTTTACTGCCCTTCTAGCCTACAGCTACGTATTTTAAGACAGTGGGTCCCTAATTTATATTGTTTTGCAGTGTGTTATTCTTAAAATCCAAAATATGGGAGCAGATATAAAATCATTTAAGACTGTTTTTAATATTAAGCCTAAGTCTGCTTTAATCAGTTGAAGATTTACTATTTTGGTTAATTATCGACTTACAGAAAATTTAATTAAATCAATAATTTGTCAAAAGTATGTAATTTTTAAAATTTAAAAATCTTAGTCTTCATATAAACATTTCTTTTCAACAGATCTATGTAACCGGTCACAATGCCTTACTAAGACCGTGGGTTCCAATTCACGCTGTTTTCGAATATAATCTATAATTTCTGAAAGGGTGAATATATCGTAAAACAATCATTTATAATGCATAGGCAATTGTTGTTACTATGTAGTCTAATTATTTTAAGGAATAAATGGAAATTATCGACTTTAATAACATATCTTAAGTTGACACCCTTCCAAAATTATAAAATTGATTTTATATGAAATATCTGATTGCATAGTAAAATATATTTCCAACCAATAAATGTGGTGGTTATGTGATATATGTTCTCTTAAATAATATACATTAATATTAGAAAAACTGCTTAAATAGAATCCTGTGGACTTATCGTTTCGTCGAAAGTGAGATGATTCGAGATAGAAATAAAAGGACGGAAAAGGGAAAGGCCATTACCGTTTTTTAGGCCATTCCGTCTTTCGCCTGGAGTGATTTCGTAAAACAATCAGGATGACCGGACAAGGAATCAAACTCTGGACTTATCCAATTCAAATATTCTGCCTTTTCACTGCGCCACCTCTCTCGTTACTTGATTTAGAATTAGGGCTGTATAGATGTACTAGCGGTACGCCCGCGGCTTTGTTCGTGTGTATTACTCAGAGCAGATACCTCTTTGTACACCATCAAGTGTTAGAATGACAAATATACTAGTTGAGCTAACTCTGCTGCAGGATAAGTGCCTATAGTTGTCCATGCGAAAAGCAGTCTCAAGTTTGTCGCTGCCACTTCGCCTGGGACTTATTTATAGTCACAGAAAAGTTGACGTTGTGGGGGAATAACATACTGTTAACTCTAAGAGGGTAATCTAATGAAATATGTAGATTACGTGGTATTAAGACTGATTTTCCTCGAGCACAACCATTGCGGATGGTGCCCTCAATAACATATTTGTTTTTCAAAACCTTCACTTGAAGTTAAGTTGCATTTCGTAATTTTGGCGGGATAATGTATCGCTGAAATATAAACGTATTTGGTGTCCCAACCTTGAGGTTATTGATATGGTGTATGTGGGCTGATGCTGTCGAGGAACTTAAGTAGATAGTGGACTGTGTAATCCATTTTCAACGCTTTTAACGACTTCGTCCAAATTAAACTAATTTCATCTGCCTTGCAGTTTTTTTTGTGTCAGACTTGCACGTTTGCACAGCCTTTAAAAGGAATTTCAGACCAGAACATCCCGAGCAATTGATGGAAGCTACAAATAACTGCGGCACGTAATGTCGAAATTTTTCATGAACACTGCATATCAATTTCCTGGGTTCATTGAGGTTGTACAACAGCGCTTCTCGATAGAGCTGTAGAATGAAACTACTGTATAATTTATTTCTCGTCGGTCGTATTTTCTTTTTGGATCGTCTGCCTTGAATGTTCACAAAATTAAATTATCATATAATATAAAACATTTGCATTACTTTTTAGGTAATTCAGTAAGCACCATTCTGACGTAAATACCACCTCAGTATCTCTACTGGTTAGATAAGTATCATCAGCTGATTGAAAACAAATTTTATGCCCTTTTTAACCCCTTTAGGTGTTGAATTTCGAAAAATCTTAATTTTACACCTTAAATATTTGTTCAAGTATCCAAATAAAGTGAAAATCATGACGATAACTCATTCAGTCAAAGCAAAATCGATCATTAATTAAAAATCACATATAACTAGGGCCACGATTTTGTCGCGAAAAGATTTCTGCCTCACTTTGTTTCAGTGACTCACGTGCACATCGGCAGTTCTGTTTCAAGGTTATTGGCAGCGTGTCTATGTTCAGACACGTTTCTCATTTGACTGCACCAATCAGAATAAGATTATTGTGAGTCTGTACGTCTATAATTTGCCAAGGCAAGTGAGGGTAAAATCATCCAACCACAGACGATGTAGCAGGGCTGCAGGTGTGCACATGACACATCGAAACCAAATGTTGCAAAAATCTTTTCGCCATAAAATCGTGGCTCTACATATAACTTCTGTACAGTACTGAGAGTTCTAATTTTGAAAAAAATCTTAAAAACTTTTTACGGCCACTTACGTAATCATCGTCCTGAAGCAACAATTAACTGAATATCTTGATAGGTTCGATAAATTGAAGATTTATCTAAAACACATTCCAGGTATTTCACCTCCTAAGATACTGCATTTCCAAATACCCTTGTATCACATTTTAGACTACTTAACTTGTGTCTCCTGGACGTGAAAAACACGACAGTAACATGTTGGGTTCATGATATACCGACGATTAATTAAAAACACATTTCATCACTTTTCACCATTTTCCACCCCTTTTGACCTCCTTAGGTGGGGGATTCCGAAAATCTGAAATTACTTTTCCGGTATTTGAGTAAGCATCAAACTGAAACAAAAATCACGTCGCTATATAAAAACCAATGGAATTGATATATATCGATTATGAATCGGATACATATTTTAACTTTTTTTTTTTTTTTTTTTAACCTTTTTGGGGCTGAATTCAGTAGATATTTTTAATTGTAGTTATAATATTTATAAACGCGTCAATCTAATGAAAAAAAAAACACTTCGATACCTCGATTGGTTTGATGGATATGGAGGAATAATCGAAAACACATTTATCGTATTTTCACCCCATTAATTAAAGGGTTTCCAAACGTTGTGGATTCCTGTCATAGGCATTTGTATACGTAACCAACTGAATTAAAAAGTACGACGATAGATTGTGTTTCAGTGATATAGAGGATTTATAAAAAAAACACACATTGTTCCTTTTTACTGCTTGTGGGTCGAATTTCAAAAAATCCTAAAACTCCTTTTTGGGTTTTTACGTAAGCAAATTTTGAAGTGAATGCCAACACTTAATCCAGAAGGATTCGATAGATGTCAATAGTTAATCGGAAACACATTTAAGGTCTTTTCACCCCCTTAAATGTTGACTTTCGAAAAATCCTTATATTGACTAATATGCATTTTTATTCGTGTCCTACTAAAGTAAAAATCACGATGATAGGCCATCGGGTTTGAACTCTATCGACGTTTCTTCGGAAACGTATTTCAACCCTTTTCAGGTCGAACGTCAAAAAATCCATTCTTATCGCTAGCCTACGACCTGAAGGGAATCCAAACAAAAATATTTCACGATTTTAGGTCCGGTGGTTTGGGTTGCAGTCTGATATGTCAGTCAGTCAGTGTTACGTTTTATATAGAGAGATGATGCAAAAAGCTTTCCTGTTCGTTTATGTTCTTCTCGGAGCACTGACATCATTTGCTTGTGTCCGGTTGGTGACATTCAGGGGCCAGTGGGCTTACACGCACATCTGCACCTCTGCTTTGTGGGTTTTGGCAGCGTGACTTTGTGCAGAAGCATCACTTATCCGACTGTGCCAAGAGTGCGTAAGTAAGAGATTATTGTCAGCGCTTAACATCGAGGTCTTCAGCGCTGGTGAGGGGTGACATGAGATGAATACTGAGCAGCGCCGACATGAAAGGGCGGGGGAAACGGGAGATTTCTGAGAAAACCCGCCGACCAGTGGCATCGTCCGGCACGATTCCCACATACGAAAATCCGGGGACCGACCCCACCGGGAATCGTACCTGGATCGCCTTGGTGGGAGGCGAATGGTTTGACCATTCAGCCGCAGCAGCCCCCTACTGTGCCAATTAGAACAAAGTTACTGCGACTCCACACGGGTGTGATTAGCGGTTAAAATCCTATGATGCTGAGAGTTAAAAATATCCGATAATTGACCACGAAGCAATGTTGCAGATGTGTGCGTAAGACATTGAAGAAAGTTTGTACAATTTTTTTTTTTGTGAGGAGCACCAGTCCCCTAGTGGTATTACTCGATGCACACGAGGAACTATGTCTGGGCCACCCAACGCCACGTGAATAATTACCTTCGTCGGGAAGACGTAGGAACCAGCGTCATGCAGGACTCGGCACCAGGAATGATGGAGAGCAGTGCTGACATCCGACCCGACGCCAGTCAATCAGGATAGATACAGCAGGACCTCCTAGTAGTCCATTGCAACCAAGCTATCGCGAGCGCTGCAGATAAAACTGCCCGGCCAATGGGGGTGCAGGAAGACTTCATATGTTGCACGTCCATTGTCTCCTCGGGAGAATACCTCCCCAGCCTGTCATATCGTCAGTATCGCACTAGTCTCCCCCCGAAAACTCATTCATTGATTCTCAATCGCTGGATCGTCATTCGTGCTGCCTGACACTCTAGGGAACAAAAAAGTTACAAGAAAAAATACGTAGCTCTTAGGCTATCGATATCAGTCCTCTAGACATCTGAGCCCATAACTACACTGTAGGAAATTGTGTGGACCTGTACCACATGTGCGTATAGGAGTGCCGAAAACGTGCATAAGGCGAAGAAATTTCCCATGTATTAATAGGCTGTATCCCTTTAAAGTATATGAAGAAGTAGCACGTATGAGGAAAAATTCTAACTTGTCGAAATGATACATTAAAAATCTGTAAAGTTCCCATACCACATATAGTTACAATACTTCAATTTCACGTATAGGAAATTTATAACATTTTTTTACATAATGAGGCTCATTGTTGTTCCAGCGGTTATGTATTTTATTTTATATATTTGGCATACAGCTAATTTTACACGTAACTATGCTTTACAACAATTATTGATGGAAAGTATCAGTGGTATAAATTTTGATGTCGAGTCTGGAGATTCACTTGACAGCTGATGTTGTTGTACAGGGGAAAATGGTCGGGTTCCGTATCAAAAGGAGCCATCTCCGTTTATTATCGAAATCGAGGTATTGACACTATGAGCTGCACTGCTCCATAAACCATTAACCATATGTTGGGTTTCCTTGGATACACACATTGTTGAATATGTAACACGAAACCTATCCAGATAGTATGGGTGACTTCTACTGTACATTTTTGCACAGTGGAAATAGCTCCTTTTGATACCAATAGCCTCATATCATCTGTGTGGACATTCCTTAACGATGTTCCTGATGGTTTTCAGTGGAGATGCCAAGCAGCAGAGGGCAACAATCTCCACTCGTGAAGACTATTTGCACACAACTCCTTTGGGTGTTCTGGTCTTGTTGAGTGTTGTCCTCGAAGGGAGTCGACTATCATCGAATGTGTTATAATCGTTGTGTTGTCTTACCTGCAACCATTTCTGTCTCTGTGTTCACTTGTGCTACCCTTGTTGTCTTCGTCCATCATTGTCGTCATTTTCATGCACCTTATTTGGTCCACGTCTGTTTTGACTTTCGGGTTTCATTTTAGGCCTATACCGACTTTATTCCTGTTTTGGAACTGTGTGTAAGTTTGTTGAATACAGCCACTACTGA
The DNA here is from genome assembly GCA_003012365.1 of Medauroidea extradentata. Taxonomy (NCBI): domain Eukaryota; kingdom Metazoa; phylum Arthropoda; class Insecta; order Phasmatodea; family Phasmatidae; genus Medauroidea; species Medauroidea extradentata. The sequence continues at coordinate 99,321 of PNEQ01067273.1, read as the reverse complement.
TTTCCTTGGTGCGTTTCTTGAATTTTGTTGTTCATTTTATATTGATAAGTCATGTTTTGTACCCTTGGGTTTCTTTCTACTCAGCAACATCCGTTAGCAATGTCGTGTGTCCAGCAAACTATATTAGTTTATAATACAACCCTAAAGCGAATATCATTCGAAGATCATTGCCAAATTATGCCGTAGAAAATCAGATCTTGGTGGTATTTGGCTTAAGATTTATACACCCACAGACATCTTGGGGAATGAAGACAATCAGTCACATGATCATACATATCTGTGTGAGCTTAAATATTTCAGTTATTTGTCACGAGACTGTTAATGGGACTGAAAAACAGGTTCTCTATTAAAAGCAAGAATATCGTCTACAGGAGGCCGAAACGATATTTCAATTTACCGGTAAATGGGTGTACAAGACGTTACCACGTACGAAACATAAACATAAGGGAAGGATTGTGGGTAATAAGTCTACAGGAAACAGTAAAACAAAACAAGAAAAATAGGTGGACCATATGAACAGGATGAGTCCAGAAAGGCTCACATTACAATTACATAGATGTACATCCCAAGGAAGGAGGATATTAGGAAGACCTTAAAACAAGCACGTAGAACCTAAGGTGGTTAACACAATTAAAACTTCCACAACTAATCATCAGTAGAACTTATTATTTTTCAATCACATTGTTTTAAACAGAAGCATACACAATTGAACTATTACTGCTAGCTGTGTCAGTTCGGCAGCGAAAATCACTAGTTCAACAAATCACAGAAAAAAAAAAATCAGCATTCCCTTTATGCCATACGTAATTCACTCGATAACCGCTGTCTTACTTTAACCTAAAAATATACTCAAGACAAAGCATTTTAAGGAAGTGAAATGTAACTTTCCACGTAATTCAAGGTTTTTATTGTAAATACTATCAGAGCATCGTTTACTTGCCACGAAATAATCATTTTACCAAGGGTTTTTCACAAAAACCTTCGGGAAAATCAATACAGGAAAAATACTACATTGAAAGAATGTTCCTATTGATTGAACGTGGGCAACAACCTCGCTGTAGTGTGCGCTAAATTTTTGCAACTCATCTGCTTACTTCATTAGTCTATTTCCTACTTCTTAAGATTTTAATTGTGTAAAACCTCTTAGTTCCTGAAGTGAAGAAAATGAAAACTAAGTCAGGAAACTGTAATAGGTAATCTTCTTGTGGTATTAAACTCAGAGTATATATTAGAATGGCGAAGTATGCAGGTATTTGTTGTGAAATTTTATTGGACACTAGCAGTCCCCCGCGGCTTTGCTCGCGAGTATTATTCGTAACTGATAATATTTACTTTAATTGAATAACCACTTTGTACACAAGATTGGTACTTCAGTCATCAAGTGTTAGAATGTCCAAGCGGCTAGTTGATCTAATTATGCAGCAGGATAAGTAGCTATATCTGTCCATGCGAAAAACAGTCTTAAGTTTGTCCCTGCCACTAACAGCGACTTCGCCTGGGCCTTATTTATAGCCCTGCCTATTTGACGTTGTGGGGTGATTACAGACACCTAAGGTAAGAGGTTAATCGAATGAAAAACATCTGTTTACCCTGTGCACAACCATTGGTGACGGTGCCCTCAATTATATATTTTCAAAATATTCACTTTAACTTTATTGACATTACAAAGTTTCAGAGGGTAAAGGTTTCGCGGAAACGTATTTGGTGCCCCAAACCTGAGATTAGTGAGACGATATATCGTCGGTTTACTGCCAAAAGTGACAAAGTCGAAATGAGATAAAATTATAAAAATGCTAGGAATATGTATATGTTGTTCACGAACAATTGCCCAAGTTTAAAGTCTATTCGTCGTTTCGTACTGTTGTGTCACAGTATAGTAACATACCACATTTTTGTTAATATCTACAAAGTAATAATATTTTTAAACGAAATAGCATTCATGACTTAATCACTTTTGGCAGTATACCGACGATATGTCAGCTGATATTTTAGAGGAACCTAAGTGGAAAGCGAACTGAAATTTTACCCCTTTTAAAGACTACATGTAAATTGCACTAATTCGATCTGCCTTGTAGTTTTTGTATGTCAGAATTGAACGTTCGCACGCAGTTTTTAACGGAATTCGAGCCCAGAACATCCCGGAATTTAGACCTGAGTAACAAACAACTGCGTCACGTAACGTCGAAATAATTCATGAAAATAAAATTTTATTAAAAAAAATGTCTGTGTCCTGGGCTCATAGAGGTTGTACAACACCACGTCTCGATACGTTACTGTAGAGTGAAACGCCTATATAGGCGGTTTCTCGCTGCTCGTTCCTGCTGTTCGGATCGTCTGCCTTGATTATTGACCAACTAAGTTTTATTCTTAATAATCACGTTTCTTATAAAGAAAAAAAATTACATACATATTTTTTTAAATATTTACGTAAGCATCACTCTGACGTGAACAACACCTCAATATCGCTACTGGTTAGATAGATATCGTGTGTTGATGGAAAACAAATTTTGTGCTTTTTCACCCTTTTGGGTGTCGAATTTCGAAATATTTTAAATTTACATATTAGATATTTGTATAAGTATCCAACTGAAGTGTAAATCACATCGCTAGCCCGTTCAGTCGAATCAAAATCGATCATTCACTAAAAAAAAACACACATCACCCCTGCACAGTATTGAGAAGTCGAATTTCGAAAAATCTGAAAACCGTTTTGTGATAATTTCTGTAATCATCATCCTGAAGCAAAAATTAATTGTATATCTCGACGGGTTCGATAGATATCGAGGATTTATCTAAAACACGTTCAAGGTCTTTTCACCACTTAAGAGAGTAAATTTCGAAAAACCCTTGAATCACGTTTTAGAATACTTTATTGGTATCTCGTGGACGTAAAAAACACAACATTAGCCCACTGGGTTCAAGATATATAGACGATAAATTGAAAACGCTTTTCACCACTTCGCACCCCTTTTCACGTCCTTAGGTGACGAATTTCGAAAATTCCTGAAAATACTTTTTAGGTATTTGAGTAAGCATTAATCCTAAACAAAAATCACGTCTCTATATAAAAAACTATGGGATCGATATATATAGCATTTGAGTCGAAAACTCATATTACCCCATTTTTAACCGGTTTAGGGCCGAATTCGGAAAGTATATATTACATAGTACTTGGGATATTTACAATAGCACCAATTTAAAGCAAAGAGCACTTCGATATCTCGATTGGTTCTATAGATATGGAGGGATAATCGAAAACACATTTCACGTATTTTCACCCCCTTAATTAAAGAATTTAGAAACGTCTTGGATTCCTGTCATAGACATTTGAATACATATCCAATTAAAGTAAAAATCATGACGATAGCCAATTGTGTTTTAAAGATATAGACGATTCGTAAAAAACACATTTTGCCCCTTTTTACTGCCTGGAGGTCGAATTTCAAAAAAACCTAAAACCACTTTTTAGGTATTTACGTAAGCAATATTTTGAAGTGAATATCAACTCTCTATCCCAAAGGGTTCGATAGATATCGATAGTTGATTGGAAACACATTTAAGGTCTTTTATCCCGCTAAATGTTGAATTTCGAAAAATCATGTAATTGGCCAATATGCACTTTTACGAGTTTTCTATTAAAGTAAAAATCACGATGATAGGCCGTAGGATTCGAGCTCTATCGACGTTTCTTCGGAAACACATTTCACCCCTTTTCACCCCTTTAGAGGTCGAAATTCGAAAAATCCCTTCGTAGTGCTCGCTTATGAATTGAGGGGAACCCCCACAAAAAAATTTCACGATTCTAGGTTCAGCGGTTTGGGCTGCAGTTTGATATGTCAGTCAGTCAGTCAATCAGTCAACTTTCATTTTTATAGGATAACTTACATTACGATAGCAATGCATTTTTAATACGCTGGTATTATAAAAATAAGTATTTGTGTTACATCAATTTGTGAGAGCAACAAAAACAGTACGAGGTATGTTAAAATTTGAAAAAAAAAAAAAATTATCATATATAGGCTTATACTCAATCTTTAAAACATTACAATCGTCATTATTATCTATTTTATTTCTTTTTTTTTCAGTCATATTTTAGTCAGTACCTTGCATTACGTTTTGTATTCAATTTACAAAAATGATTACGTATTCACAATTTAATATTTAAGTGTTACGTAGAATACACAATTTATTTAAAATACATAAGTTATGTTTATTACGCCGTTGAGTGTTATTTTGAAACCACATAAAGAAACTTTATACTTGAATTTCTCATTGATTTAGTAACGACACATTTTCGTTACAGCACAAAGGCGCTGGAATTCGTAGGAACGATTCTAAAATAGGTTCGGTATGCGTAATGGATAGCCACACAATAGCTATACTTAGAATTGTCCTAAATCACAGTTTTCAGGTATGTAACATTCATTGCAGATGGTCAGTGCATGAAGTAAAATACTTTGCATAGGTCGTTCGGGATAAACTAAGTACTGAATATTTAACCATTTAAATAAACCACTTACTCTTACTGCATAAAATATGTCATTAACAATAGTTTCCTTATTAATTGTAACGTTGGCAGCGAATTGCAGTATGTATAGTCTATCTCATGTAAGAATTCCATATTTTGACAGTTCACTTCTGAGAATTGTGTCATCAAGCAGGATTGTGTAGACCGTGCTTTTCCAGGAAGCCAGGAAGGTTTAATACTACAAACAATAGAATCGCCAGGTACATTTCTCAGAAGAGAAATGTGAAAATATGGAAAAGTTTCTTGATACAGACTGTAGTTCTGTGAATTTTCCTGTTTATATGCAACAATACTGAAATAAAATCAACTGACTTCAACATATTTGTTTTTCGTACATTAAATGAACTTATTTTATCAAAGTACATAGATTTCTATCGACTGTACAATTTACCCGAAACGCTCCAACATTAAGTGACGTGTCCAGAGAAGCTACATATTTCTCGCCATTAGTCGTTACGCGTGGGAAGATACGAATTGACTGAAAATATAAATTTAGGACGACATTTTTGAGTGCTCACTTTAAACCGAACCGCCTATTCTGTATTTATTTGAAGACAATCACCGGCAAGTGATAGTACGTTGCATTTTGTAATCTTGTAAGTTTCTTAGGAATTGTTATCTTGCATAGATGATTCACGGTAAAATAAGAACTTTCTAAGGATCAGTGAACAGACACATGGACAAATATAGTTAATTGTGGTCCCTACTTAAACAAGCATAGTAAATTATGTGCTTGTTGTTCACATACTAATGCACTATGGTAGGATATTAACTAAAACGGCTTAATACAAGAGCTTATATCACCGTCAGTCGTTTCCCAATTTTCAACGGTTTTTTTCAGCGCTTACTCGAAATGTTCTGTTTTCTTTATCAGCCTCGTGCGCAGCTTGTAACGTCAACAAAACCGCCTGCTAAAGAAGAGAAAAAAAAATTAAAACGTCACAAATAGGAAGGGGGAAGGGCAATCGAAAATCAAGTCCTCACCCCTTCCGCGTGGCGAATGGGACGACAAAAAAAGAGCGTCATTTAAAAACAACAATTCGTTGGTGGCCCTCACACCCTCCGGACGGCCAGTCAAAGAAACAGACCAATATAGCCGGGGTTTGGGCGGAGTACAAAGAGGGTCCAGGAGATGATTAGGACGCGAGGTGTCGCACCCGGCGGCACTTTTGATGTTCCCTCTGACCCCTTCCACCCCTCCTCGGCCATTCCCCCTTCCCCTCCTCATGTGAATGTATGAGCTGCCCCTGTAATGTATGCAATCACATTTCCATGGCGGCGCACTGACCAGCCCCCCCCCTCCTCATTCCCCTCTCGAAACTCGGTTTGATTACGGGCCACGGGTCCAGGGAAATTGACTTTTCGTCGGTTGGCACCGCCGGCCGGCAGGACTCCAAGGCGCCCACGAGTCCCTGCCCTCCTCCTCCCCCTACTGACCCACGAGCCCCTCAAGCGCTGTGACGTCATGACGGCTTGCGTGCCCCCCGCCGGGATGGCTATGCAACACGCAATGCTTGAGAGACACGAACTGCCTATACAGCGTAGGATTTCTTGTGGCGTTTTTAGGTCTTCCCTTCAACTACCAAGAGAATTAACTGACAAAATCACTAAGTAGAATTTTTCATAGGAATTGGTATAATCATTTTAAGTATGCCCTTCTTAATTACGTTCAATATTCTGGTCCATAAATTCAATTTTTTAAATAATTAAGAAATCCACTTGAGCAAATTGACTGCTGTTAACAAAATGTTATAACCAACTATTCCTGTGATTCTAGTTCTTCAAGTTTCAGTTTTCTTTGTTTCGCTTAAAATAATGTTGTATTTTTGCACCGGTTTACAGCATCTAAGTATTATTTTTCATACTCACGATTTCTCCAGGAAAAGAAATTATTATGAATGTTTGCAAATTATTTGTTGAATTTAAGTTTGTCTATTTTAGTACAGATCTTCTGTGCTGGGTACTAAGCAAGCAATTTTGTTCCTTAAAAGAATATTAATATATATATATATAATTAAGAGTTATATTAAGGGTATTTTTATAAGGTAATTATTTTCTGTGGATACTTTATTTGAAGTTCTTACAATTTTAAGGGAAATATATAGCAATTTACTATACGGATTTCATTGAAAGTTTTTTTTTTTCGTATTGCTAGTCTTATTTTACTAACTTGCTAGTCGAGTTAAATTTAATTTTTCCATAACAATACAACATTTTCTTAAATATTAAGCTTTACGAATCCAAAATTAAAATAAATTGTTTTTGTAGACTGATAGACACTATAGAAAGTATTTTTAACTTTATTTCTACTCAAAATTACGTTGATTATTCGTGAGATTTCATTTTCTAAAAATAGTAAGAAAAAGTCAATTTACAAATCTTTACGGAATCAAAAAGTGTAAGTTGTTGACAAAGTCAAAACTGAAACAGCAATAATATTTTATGACTGAAATAAGGTTTCGAGACTATTTTCAGCCCTTTCTGTTTAGCAAATCACTCTTTCCGGAGTAAGTATGGATGCAGTTTATTTGTACATTTTTCTCGTTAAACAACGGTACATTGCAGCATTCCGAAGTACTAGATATGTTGAACAGGCTTAAATTCTTAAAGCGAAGGTATTTGCAATTGCGGAATGTAACTAATTATTAAAGCATTCGACATAACAGATAAGTAGACTATTTGTAATGTTCGAATGGTTCCAGTATTATAAACTGGACCATTTTGTGGGCACAGTGAACTTCACTCGCATCTTGGTGTTCTGGCCAGCTGTCTCTCAACCCGAAGACGGGGATATATCGCAGTTCCCGAAACGTGGCATTTTTCGTTGTTTTTAACTTGTGTTGTGTTGTCTATTGTCTTTTGTTTGTTGTCCACTGTTCACTGTATTTATCTATTTCTATCTTTTTTCGTATTGGGAATATGAAGTTGTTTACAATATTGGACGTACGCCATTGCCATACAATTTTCGTCCCAGAAATCCACACAAGAGAAGAGGGAAAATTACAACTAAACAAACGATTGTATAGCAATGGCGTACGTCCAATATTGTAAACAAATTCATACACTCCCATTGCATAAAACATTCAAAGACATAATTGGGAATATGGTTGTACATTTTTGTCTGCCTTTTGTGTCTTGGTGTTGTGTCGATATTCTACTGAATGCTATCTCTAGAATTATTTGATTTCTAATACAATAATTAATAATAATGAAAAATGACAGACTACTTCTGGGACTATATTGTGTGATTCATATAGTTTTTTGTTCTTTTTCTTTATTGCACTTCGTCATTAAACATAAGTTTGATCAGCAAAAATGAGCAATGGCGTATGTCCACAAACCAATAAATTCTAATTGTTAACTCCCATTGCAACAAACATTTAAATATCTCATTCAGTACCGTTTCCTCTTCTAACCGCTTTAGCCCGTCGTACGGTAAGTTTATACTTTCAGAAACGAACTGTTGAAAAAAAAAATTACTAGTAATACTTCTGTTATTACCACACAACTACGTAATCAAATGAAATAACTATACGATGATATAAATAAATGTATTTTTTATTGTTAAGCGTACACGAGTATGAAAATTGCACGCAATAATTAATTTATAAGTGAGTTAAACACGTCTGCTATGCGATGATTAGATGACTGTTGGGTTGGTATTGATGTCGTAGAACTAGTTCTTCTGTATATTATGAACAGCGGCTAAAATATAGAAACATGTTTAATTGAATATGTACAAAATGTGTTAATTTTAAGGAAATGATATAAAATGTACATTTACATTTAGTACAAATTACAATATTTGATAGGTGACGTAGTTAGTGTCGGCGGAAGAACAATGTACGTCGGCTTGCAGTGTAGCCATCAGCCTGGCAATGTTACTGTTGACGTTTGGCGGAAGGATACATAGTTAATGTGAAAACAGATCAAAGCTAGAGGCAGAACTTCCAGAAAGTGTCACGTTACCGTACGGTGGTTAAAGTAAGGTTAGTTCTACATCAGGTTAGAAGCTCAATGACATTAGTTTGGCAAAGGATTACCTCCGCTACTTGCTGCGTTGATGTCGCTAAGGGTCACTTATGCTAGTAGTTATGGAGATATCGTTACTCTTCGGCAAAGTTCGGTGTTGAACTCAAAGTCATCTCCATAAGCGTCAATATTATGAGTGCGTGGTAGATAAATAAACGCTGAAAACATATATTTATTTCTACGCTTTTTTCGAAGCCAATGTGGATAAAATACTCTATGACAATCCTAGATAATGGTATTTGCCAACTTTATCAGTAAAAAATTATAAATAATTACTCATTCGTTACGCGTAATCTCTTGGGCCGCAGTTAAATGCACGAGGTTCCGGCGTCAGAGATTGTGCTTCAGAAGTTTGTAACACTGGAAACAGTTTTGTTTGAAACGTTGACTAAAACTATTGTCCAGAATTACTATTGTTTTATGTTCGCAAATTGGCTTCTAGAAACCTACATTTATGGATAAATGCTTTTAGCGTTGAATTATGTACCACGTCGTCTTAAGTTGGCCTTTTATCGAAACTAGCGGTTAAAATTGTCCGTTGCCGAAATCCTGCACAGTAAATTCGATCATCTTCTTATCGTAAGTAATACTGACCTCAGCTCTACTGTGTATATTAATATGCATTGTGAAGTTTACCACGTGATCCGTCAGTATCAGCAATGCAAAATTGTTGCAATATGAAAACTGAGAAAGTTAATAATGGTCGTGTTCGACAACTTGACAACGTTAACGTCAGTGTTCAGGTAAATATGAACTCGTTTTTTTATTGATTTCACTTTAAATTGTATTTTTTTCCTGGCTGCCCCCTGGCAGTAGCGCTCAAGACAACCGCCTAATTCACCCAACTAAGACTAATTATACTACAAGTTAGAAATATCAATATTAAAAGTTAGTCACAGGGAAAATTTCTGCTTCTTGAACTCTGGGGTACAAACTGACCTATCACGGAGCATTACTGAATTCTACGTCCAATTACATTTAAAACGCAAAATTTGTTTCTTTTCACTTTATTGTAAATTTAAATGACCTCTGTCGTTCCCAAGCATACTTAAATTAAATTTTATAACGATTTCGTATTTTTCTGGTCTCTTAGCGATAGCAGTTAAAATAGCAGCAGAAATATTCCATGTACCAAACTCTCCCTTATTCCAACCTCTAGTAGAATTAATCTTAGCCCATTCCTCGAATCGGCCCTGATTTTACTACCCGAATCACATTTCGCGTGACATATACATCGTTTATGTAAATATCTTGTATACACTGTTCACAATAAAGTGAGCAGTTTTTAAGACCGCCTTGTTGTAAAATACAATTTAAAAAAATATTTATTGTGTCTCCAGACTTTTACGTTAGAGAACGGGACAATTTATATGCTTTCATTGTTACGTTAATTGCTTTATTTACATTAAAAAATTGCAGGAAACTATGAAGAATATTTATTTATTTAATTTTATTCACGGTCAAATTTAGCCAAGGACTGGTTTACAGCTGGTATGTGCTTGTACATAATAAGATTAATATAACATTATAGTTACAGAAAACATTCTGAATTTAAGTCTACTACAATAATAACGAGTGAACGATTGGTAAACGTTATATCAAATACATTTGGACATAACATTTCTACGTCCTGCTTCAACTGGTTCCCAAGAAGAAGGGATTTATATTTTTCCCTGAAAAAAAGAGAAGAGGTTTTTAAACCTCCCGGTAGGTCATTGGAAATTTTGCTTGCAAGGTACGTGTAAGAATGTTTGTAAACTGATTTATTACATCGAGGCAGTTGAAGAGAGTTTTAATTTCGTGTATCGTGGTGATGGATGGAAAACCAAATTTAGTAGCTTTCTGACAAATATTTTGGAAATATCGTATCTATTGTTTTTTTTATAGCTGAGTAGTGAAGTGCTATAACCTTATATTTTCTGTATTTAGCCATTTAGATGCAACGAACGATTCTTTTATGAGATCTCTTTTTTTAATTGAAGCAATATCTTGAACAGGCATTTTGAACATTCTGTGTGCGGTATTGCTGTGTTTGCTAATATTTGTAAACAACCCTTCACAGTAATTAAATAGACAACATTTCTAATGCATCACACAGATACAGCTTGATGTCAGTTGTTAGTATTTTTTTTTTAAGTCTGCAGAGAAGCTCAAAAGGAACTAGGGTTTCATAGATGCTCTCATTTTATCCCGAACCACCCGTATAATATTGTTGGATATACGCAGTTGCTAACGAATGTTGCATAGAAAACCACAGTTACATAAATGATTAAGTACAAGAAAGTGAGATCGGAAATAAGTACAACATAGGTTAAAATTTAAAAAAAAAGTCTGTAAATTGATGAGGAATTGTGAATCCTGCGAATTCCAGATGATGCTGCAGCATCAGGTCAAGGTGGCCATGTTACTGTAATATCATTGAAGTCACAGGATACTAAATTTCGGTTCGATCATACCCGTAGAAGTTGCTCACATCCCTTCAACAACTAGAAAAGAGACGATGATCATCAAACGCCTGAAAAGATCTGTATTAATTATAGCTAAGAACCATTTCAATCGCGTCAGCTTTCAAGCAAAGAAAACCGCATCAAAATTGGACCATTTGTTTAGGAGCTGCGATGCCACAGACAGACACACAGAAACACAAATACACACGACACGTCAAACTTATAACAACCCAATGTTTGCGTCGGGGGTTAAAAAACGAAGAAACAACCTAAGGAAGCCAGAATTGGCTACCTTTACGAACAAGCAAGGAATTCTCAAATAGTGGTATAAACGGTATATGATGTAAACAAGAAAACAATATAAAACTAAGTACATGTAATTGGCAACAATGATTGAAAAAGACACGTTCAACACAAATGCATACAGCGACATAAAGTTATTCAGTTTATCATACGAACGTGTAACACACAAAAATAGTTTAAAGTACACGTTTTACTTAAACAGCATTAATTAATTAAAAACAACTGAAATGTTTAATCGTACCATTTAAGTATTGTCACAGATGGCATTGTGCTGTACATATTTCTATAATAAATAAACTAACCGAACTGTATATACTGATTTATCGCGTGAATATTTTCTGCCAGCGTATTCTCCAAAACTATTTTACTCCTTGTGTGATTGGGTGATGTTAGTGTGGCACGGCATAGCTGTTTACACACAAACAACATACATTCAATAGTAGAGAACCACAATTATAATTTGACCAGTTAAGGGGCCCGCCTACCTGCCACGAAAGTTGTGATGTAGAGGTTCAGGAGAATCGTTTTTTTCACAGAAAATATTAGTCGTGAGATTGCGTGTTTGACATATAAAATAAATTAAGGTACCTCACTTCTATCAGTTTCTTAAGTAATTAGAAAATAGGGCCTTAACATTCCAAATTAGTGCCTTTTCCGGCTTGTGTAATGCCGTTATATTTTGTTATTTTTACTTAGTAGATCTATCCTTTAGCTTTCGATCCCGTGACTGTTTGTACCTTGTAACAACTGAACATTTTGAGGAAATCTTGTTCTTGTAATATGTATCCTGTGCAAATATGCAGCCAGTGTTGTGGAAAACAGAAGGATTCGCGAGACCAAGCCGAAGGGACAACAGAGAGAGCGAGAGACAACCTCCTTCACAACAGGGGTTGACCCAATTCCGCTTTTGTGGGGGAAAACTCCACGTCCATGAGGTCGAACGGCCGCTAAGGCGCTATGTAGGCGGGCCCCTTAAATGGGGACCAAACAGTAGGCCTAACGAAAAGAGTTTTTAAAATTAATACAATACATTCAAGTCTAGCAAACAGTATACTTCTCCACACGATAACACCTATCCTAACCATAATTAGAGAAAATGGTTAGGGACCCGAAAAATTCGCGGGTTCACTGACCTGAAGGTTTGCATCCAAGATTATAATTGTACTCAAGTAGACATTAGCTGTTAATTGGCTGCGCGATGACACAATGATATCACGTGATTGGGCCTGCATTAAGATGCAAAAGAAAAATTCTGTTCGACCCTTCGCCAAATCAGACCTCAAAACTGGGCTGTCTACCTTAGTGGAGCCTTGGGTTTTTCTTTTAATTTTTGATTTTTATTTTAATAACTTATCTGTTTGTCCGTGTTTTCACTTGATCTGATTCCATTTTTTGGAGTTTTATGTTGTGTATGTGCCCTATTGACTGAAGCACACTCTGCTTATTTATGTTTTTTCGTTATCTTTAGTTATCTTTGATAATCATGTATATCACAATGGAGTACGTCCAAGAAAATAAATCTAGTTATGTACTCCCATTGCACTGTTATTTCAAAGATCATATGACGCTTCAAATTTATTTTTGGCTCAGCACCTACTAAGAGGTGCCAAATAAGAAAATAGCCAATTAACAAAGTTACCTGATTCTACAGTTGTTTAATTCCTAGCTTGTGTTCGAATATAAAGCGAATTTTTCAGGTCCCTAATGATGGTATATTTCAAAAATTATATGTGACAACTTACGCTTGAAAACACTGCAGTTTCTCGCAATATGTATGATAGGGTTTTACACGTCTGATATTCCGTAGTTGTCTGCAGACCAATAACAGGCATTAGATATTACCATGAGCAGGATTCTTATTGGCTCATTCAAATAGGGTAGCTGCCCCACGTACAGGAAAAAGCCAGTGACCTTTTGGTAAGTTAAGCATACGTTGAAACGCAGCAAACAGGCAAGTTTTCCAACGATAAACCATCATCTCAGGCCATAACATACAAAAATATCTAATAATACAAAGCGAAGGTACACTGCTTTTGAAAATACAGTGAAAGAGTCTTACGATTTTCCTTTGTCTATAATTACTGCACTAAAATATGTGTTTAAAATAGAGAGAAATCTTAAATTTTATTCCTCCACCTTTACAAATACATACTAAACGTGAAATAAGAAATTATTCCATTAGAAACAGTTGTTTATAACGGTTCGCTGTACTCTATGTTGCGGCCATCTCTTCAAATGCACCATGCCAGCTGATATTGTTCAACAGTTCTTTTAGGCTCTTTGGCAGTGCTGTGTCACCTTCTAAAGCCCTTAGTTCATTACTCAATACGTTACTTAATTAAGTTCATAAACGTCGATGGAAATGTCGTAACATAATTGTGTAGGAAAACATGTGTGTTCTGTACACATTATCACTGTTAACTTCTATATCTCTCCACATCAAGGACAAATATAAACTAATACAAGTCGGTACCGTAGTCATGGTAATCGAGGATACAGGTGCGAAGTACCTACGCGCGGGTGTGCGTATTCGACTCCAAGCGCCTCTTCGAAACTTTTTTTCTTTCAAAACAATTTTATGTAATATTTATTTAGTTAATAGTTTTTTAATATAGTTGTTAGGTGTCATTATTAAAATAAAACAAGTATTTAAAGTTCATTTTTTTCCCTTGTTGTGAGTACTACTACAAGGCTATCCTTGAAATTTTACAAACATATGCTCTGTATTTTCTACAAAGACAACCTTTGTAGTTTTGCAAGGAATTTCTTTGGAGACTGGGTTTCCAAAGATTTTCTTTGTAAAAGTGCAAACAATTTGTACAGTCTGACCGTAGGCATCAGCGTTCTCCGAAGGGTGACATGGAATAAGGCCCTATGATGGAGAAGTGCAGAAATGAGAAGGGCGTAGGAAACAGGACATCGCCGAGAAAACCTCCAGCACTATTCCCACATGCCAACCGCTAGCCGCAGCCACACTGTAGTACTGAAAGTAGATTATCTCCTGTAGAAACATTTTGTTATGTAATTGTATACCTTACTGAAGCAAATGACAATTAGCATGTAACTGCATATTCTGTTTGCTGTGGCAATGATAAAAGAAGGATATTCGTAGTAGTAACTATCCTTAGTTTAATTAAAATTAGGACCTCTACCAGAGTTCATCTTGTGAGGAAAATAATAATAAAATAAAAGTAGACTTAAATATATTCAAATTTACGAACGTAGAAAATGTTATATCCCTGAAATATAGCTTACTGTAAGATCACTTTCTTACAGTCATCTCTCTTTTGAAACTCATTGCTTAGGACTGAGTTCTGTTGTCGACAATGTAATCTAACATAAAGTTACCTGTTGTGTAAAAATTGTTCAAACATCATTTCAAAACAAAATCTAGATCACAATTCGAGTTAGAAGTATATTCTTGGGATTTGGTAAGGTTTCAACTTGGACCTACGCAAACGACGCATTTTCATTTACGAACTTCATATGAAGGAATTTTAAGCAAAATAAAACACCAAGATATTGCTGTATTCCATCTTGTTGATAAAATTGTTTATCGCATCAAAGTTTTTATGGTGTTGTGGACTGTATTGTGATGTTTGTAACATGCATCCAAACTGTTGCTTGCATCGTGCCTTCGCCCTTATGTTGAAATCCCGATGTGTCATAGGCACAATACACGACACTATTTGTATGACTTCACGCGTGACATAGAGACCAATCTTCCTTAAATCCGGGCCGTGGAAAATGAAAAGAAGAATTTCTTGAAGATAAGTTTCCTTCACAAGTTATAAAATAAGACCACAATAGCGTCAAACATCTGTGAGATGAAAGGCCGCCCAACTTTCAAGCGCGTCTTAGAGCGGATGTATGTTTTACTGTGTGGTGGCCTTTCCTGCTCGCCTGCCTCGTGAAACAACCACAGCCAGGCTCATGTTTTATGTAACCAAGTGTACGTATCCCTTCTACCGCGGTTCCCGCTTCCTTTGGAGGTTCCTTTCCATCGCACCTACACTTTGGCCTTTGTTCTTGCTTGAAGGATACGTGTTCATATTTTACATCACGTGGTTTGCTGCGTTAATTGTTTCTTGGAGCTCCATTTTCACCATGCCCTTGTAACTTCTTTGTTTTCGCACTCGCAAACGTTCCACTCATATTTTATGTCTGGTGGTGTACGCTTACATAACGCTCTTCCTGCAAAGACGTTCTGCCTATCCGCAATATAGGCTGCGTCAGCGTTGGTATAACGACCAAAACATTTTGAGGATTATTTTGTTTTAAAGTTGGTTACGTACCTTGTAACGCATACAATTATATGAAAGTTTATCAACCAAAATCTGCAGAAATAGGAGCCAATAAACCAGCTGGCGATTAAATAATAACCGAATTTATTTCTCCTGAAAAGTGAAATAGAATCAACAATCAATATACAAATCTCGCAATGATTGAGTAGACTTTGAGTCGTGGAATCTACGATATAGCCAACTAAACTACCGAAATTCCACAGGTATTTAACTAGCGAAATTTCCCGTCACTAATAAATTGAGAACTGGAAAATTTGGCGTATTTGATTTAAGAACAAGCTGGAATTCAATCATATATGAATGTAAATATATTTTTATGTCTGTCTAATTTACTCGGCTTTGTTAATACTAAGCCTATCATAAACCTACAAGGAAACAACACTTACTCTCCTGTTACCTTCTCTGATATACGTACAACTGTGTGGTTATTGTTAGAAGCACGAGTATTTCGCGTATTTTAATCTGGTAGCAGTCTAGACTTCTTAGTCCTATATACACACTGGCTAAAGTCGAATATCCATTGGCTCCTAACCGTAGAAGTGGGTAGCCCCACGAATTATTTTATTATAAACAGCAGTCGTCTAATCACCGAATTTACAGTGATATACAGGTTATTGGCGTTCAACCTGACCTACAATCAATACGCGAAATACTCGTGTCTCTAGTTATGTAGTAATCGCTAGAGAAGATGGTACATAGCGAAAGTTTTTTGTGTCAACATACCCTTGAAAACACTGTAGTTTCTTGCAACATATATTATTTGGCGATACACGTCTGACTCTCCGTAGACGTATCCAGACCAATTACATGTATCAAATATTACAATAGTGGGATTCCTACTGGCTCAGTCAAATTGGGTAACAGGTCCACGTACAGGCGAATGCCAGTGGGCTTTTGATAAACTGAACGTACGTTGAAACCCAGCAAACAGTCAAGTTTTCCCGCGATAAACCATCATTAGAGACACTGGTAAAGCGTAGGAAAATTTGATTGTTTGTTAGACTCCAACAAGCTATGTATAACACTGAAGGTTTTGCACCTATATTGGCTATTATAGTTTATACGAAGCACAGTGTCCCTCTTCAACAGACCCAATTATAACTGTACAGTTTTAACACAGAACGTGTGTGATTTGTCAGAAAATTATTCACACGTGTCACAATTGAGATACTACAGTTTATTGGAGACTATGTCAAATATTTTCGCGATTTTCCTGTGTCTCTAGCCATCACATCTCTAGTAATCGCCTATTAAAAAACAGGGGAGTCAGGCGTGTGCTGAGTATATTGCGTCTAGCCTACAAGTCGTTGAACCCGCGAAAATGTCCATTCCCTACTAATAATTTTGCTGTAGAGTGTACGTCCCTCGTTGCAAGACTAACGGCCAAGCCTGTACCGTTTAGTTTGGCCGCTACGAAGTACTTTACAAGGACTAGCCTTGCGTGTGTGTGTGTTGGTGCGCACGTGTTTCTGCGCGCATGTGTGTTCAGTTGAGAGCCCTCGCACGACCAGCCATAACAATAATTACTGGAACGCAATTACGCGGAGTCGCTAATTAAGGTCAGCCAACTCCAAACACACGTCTTCGACTCTCGATTCCTGGTAATTTGCGACATGTTGGCAAAGTTAAATGGACGCCCGAGCCTGCAGATGAAGCAGGTAGAGCAAAAGGGCAGTCGGGGAATTGAGAGAGAGAGAAAGAGAGAGAGAGAGAGAGGAAAATAAGAAATGGTTTTCGATCGAATGTTCCCGTGGCCATGCAGGATCCCCTTACCGTCGTCGGAACATTCGTTTCAGGATCAATTTCAAGCGAGAATCACTTCCGATCGTAAAAAAAAAATATTATTTCAATCAACATTAATCATAATGTACGTTACTGAAGGTTATAATCAAACGTACCACAAATAAATGAAATAAAATTCTTCCAGTGTAATAAACTTTTTATGCGAGAGATAGTAATAACATTTGAGGTAGAGGAAGGTCATTAAAATTCTTTAAAAGTCCGGTTATATCGTCGCCTATTATTAACGGTGATGTAACTCTGCTCCCAACTGCTAACAGTAGTTTTGATGTAAGCCTGGTTTTTAAAGCAAATTCATGAATAAAAATACTAACAGTTGCATGTTAATACACTTTTAAAACCAAGTTGTTATGAATAGTAACCATAAGCGCGAAAGAAAATCCTGCTTGAAATTTTGAACTATAACTGGGTGGCAAGAGTTTTGTTACCTTTGAATGAAATAACACAGAATTATGAAATCAATGGGAATATTTAAATACTTCGAATGCAATTTAGAAAAAAAACAATAGCACCGACGAAATTAGACACTGCATTTAAAAATGCACACAATTTCATATTATTCTTTAGTGCTCGTTTCTAATAGTAAATCGGTTTAATATTCGATTGTTTTTATGTCATACTGTGTGTTGACTGATTTGAGTTAGTATCTGTATGTTTCTTTCGCCTCTGTTTTTGTTGGGGGCATAACATTTTAATTGCATTTGACGCTAACTATAATTTAATTAAAACAATTTCAAATACGTGTTTGATGTCAAGAGAAAACACCTACCACTTCCGAAAATATTACACATTAATTGTTTTTTGCCTAAAAGTTAATATAATTTAACGAGTCCAAAATGTCGGACCTAAAAGCAGTCATATTTGTTACACAGACCGTTACTCCAAGCAGCCAATAGGAGAGGAGCATCGAAGATATGTCGTTCGAAACTACATATGTAACCAGTTGACTTTGAACGAGAAGAGACTGCGAACTCGTAGCTCGTGTAACCGCTCCATAAAACTGAACATGTTTAAGTGAAGAAGTTATGTAAGTAGTGTGAACGCGGCCGTAGACTAGGTCAGTACAGCAGTAGTAAGATTAGTGACATATCTGTGGACGGCAAGAGAGGAGTAACTACAGTATCATGTTGCCAGGCTGCGCATGTAAAATATCGTACAACATTTTGCTACTAACATTTTAGTCTCGAAATCGGGCCAGGATTCGCGTGGTATGCTAATTACGCAGTTATTTCTGGACATTCTGTATAAACAACTGAGGTCCTGAGGCCATGACTGTCATAGTGGTAAGGGCGCTTGAATTTCCTTCTAAAGCGATTCGTGTTCGATTCCCAGCGGGGTCGTCCGGGATATTTTCATCCGGGGATACACAGAACGGTTGGTCAGCGGTTTTTTTCAGGGATATCCCGTTCCCATTTTTAGTACTTCTCCATTCTCACCTCATATACAACTTCAACAGCGTTGAAAACTTCGCTTCTAAGAGCTAAATAGCATATCTTCGATTCAGTCGTCTTTATTTGCTAAAGAAAAATTCGCCACATAAGTATTTCGGCGAACTTGCTGCTGAAATTTTATACATGAACTAACAGGTGTGATAAAATGCAAATTTCAATTTCAACTATTTCCTTACACAAGGATTTTTCGGGTATTTAAAAATCTAGATAATTTAAGTATTAAATATCCAGCACTGACTGAATGTACTTTGCCAATCCTTGTAGTTCTACATATTTTAAGTCTTCTAGTAGTTTTTAGATAGTTTTTAATTGTATTTCAAATGTTTTCTAAGTCTTGTCCCGTTAAGGGCTTCTACGTGGCAGATTCATTAAATAAAATATGTATATTTTTATATTTGGTACAATTAAATATAGTGCACAACCTCTTATAACATTTCAGACGTTGAGGATGATTAAGTGACTAAACATGAAAAGTGTTTCATCATTTCTGCCATAAGGAAATTCATCTCTGAACTTCGTGCACGCAGAACTAATATTATTATATTAATAGAAACCCGCTATCATAAAATTTAAATTTACAATTATAATTATTGGATTTTTGCTTGTACTGAAATTACATTATAGCATAGTGACGTCCTTTGTAATCCTGTATTTTTATTTTAATTATTCAAATTAACTTTTTAGTACTAAATTGTACAATTTAATTTTCCAGTGCTTTTTATGCATCTGTAAACGTTAAATATTAATAATATTTTAAGCAAAACAATGCTTTTAATGATTATAATTAAAACATACTATTACAGTTAAAATTAATATTTTAAATAGTGCTAACTTAAGAAAATTACATGATTTCCAAGATGGGAGTGTATGAAAAACATAAGTGCATTGTTGGTTATTCGTGATTGCTAGCCAATATTTCGGAGACGCCGGAAACATGAAGACGGGAACAGATAGCATTTTCCGATACGTCGTATCTGTTTTCGTCGAAGGAAGCCTAGTATTATCGTATGTGTTTTATACAGTACGTTGTGTTGTCTTGTTTACAACAATTTCTGTCGCTGTATTGTCTGCCTTTGCCCATCATTGTGGCCATTTTTATGCATCGTGTTTGTCCTTGTCTGTTTTGAATTTTCTTTTTCGTTTGTAGGTTTCCATCAATCAGATATCGACATTGTTTATGTTTCGGCATGTCTTGTATGTTTATAGACTAGAGTCGTGTCTGGCTTTCTTTGTTTGTATATTTTCTGTTACTTTTTAGTGCTTAGTCATTTAATGTAACTTGGGGTTTACGCGACTCAGTATCATTCTATTACAAACAAAACACTTCAGTTTATTGAGGAATTCACGTCTGATTTTTCAGTTTGAATTTCAAGCAATTTATATTTCAACTGGGTTTTATCGAACGCAAAACAAGTGGCTACCGTGATTGCCCCTTTTAACCAATTCAAAACTAGTAAATCAACCAGTTCGAATACTAGGCCTACATCTGTTTCTTCATTGGGCACTCGGTAGTCATTTCAAACAGATACTTCAAACTTACCACCTCTTCACCGTCAAGTAACCAAACATTCCTCCTCCGACAGTAAATAGTGGCTAGCGAGCAGTATTTTACGACTCGTTATAAATCACGCGCCCAAACTGCGCCGTTAATATCTGCAGAACAACACAGTTTAATACATGCAGTAGAATCTGTGCGCCGCCCGCGGTGGTTATGTATGCATTTGGAAGCAAGTTGTAGATGCGAGTGTGTGTTTATACCCGTGGCTGTTTCCCCAGCAGTAAGCCATATAAATGTAGAATTATTGTGAGCTTCAAAAGAGGACGGCGACATAAAAGTAAAAGAAAATACGGACAGCTCGCAATATGTTCGTCGAAGCTGTTAAAAAGCCAGGCTGAGAAATGGTCAGTAAAATTTGAATCATGTAAGTGAAGCCGTTTGCGTGCAGAATACTGCAACATTTTATTTATGTGTACAAAGGTTTTTATGTCGTTAATATTTCCACTCGACCCATAATTTACAAGTCTATAAAATAGGGAATATGTAAAATAATAATTACCTTCACTGCTGTAAACATTGGGTGGAGTTAGTTTTCACAGCATGGTCAAGTTTCGAGCTGGTACCAAATATATTGTTAATACTGTTAAGTTTTATATTTTATTTTGGGTTAATGAACACGTTTAGAATTTAGTATTAGCTGATTTATTGTAACAATTTTGCGTCAACGTGTTTCTGCGCCTTTCGTTTACATCGGTAATTATGCTTCATAATTAGTTAAAGGATGTTTCTAACTCTGGTACTCTTGAATTTTCTACATTTTAATTTGAAATTTCAGCATTTTTATTTTAATACAAAATATGATTTTGATTTTGTATAAAAAATCTTATAACCTGCAGCATCACTATTCACCACGAATTTTTTATATTTTGGTATGTCAGTTGGTTTAGTGTCGTACTGATTCCGTAACATGCAAAATTTGACATTTGCAAGCCATTATATTATGCAAATACCATGAGAGATGAAAGAATTATAAATACAAAATGTAGTCACATTTTATGTGTAAAATAATAAAAAATGCCTGGTACAAATATAAAAATAACAATATTATTATGAAAATAATAATTGTTGTGAACAATGCGTGTTTATCACACGGACTTCTTGTACAGGAACTTTTTTGTATTCAGCAAATAAAGAACTAACCTGGTAGTTAAGATGTGTTCGCCAGGCTTAAAAGCCAAATTTTAGACGTATCTCTGTCAGTTAAAAATTATTTATTCTGTAACTTGCTGTTTTGCCTTTCAGTTGGTAAGGTATATAGCAAAAAACTTATTAATAAATACAATCGTTTCAATGCAAGACATCGTGGACTTATAAATCAACATAATATATTATATTAATTCCAGACTTCAAAAAATAAAAAATGAAATTATGTATGTTTGTAAATTTGAATTTTTCGCAGATATTTATTTCACAAAAAATATTTATTTAACGTAAAATGTTATTTATTTATGATTTTAAATATTGATCAGATATGCCAATTTTCAACCGGCATATTTTTAAAGCGTTTAATGTTAAATTCATAAATATTTTACTGTTTAAATGATTCCGAGTCTATAGTTTATTAATTGCTGCTGAAATGTCTCTGAATAATATAAATTAAATTCTTTACAGTCTAGACAAATTGACAGTGGTTAGTAGAAATATAAAACAACCTTTTGTTAAGCACATGCGTATTTATGAATAAAATCAAGGATAAGCGAAATGGCGAAATGTTGCAATCAAATGGTGAAATCGTGTATTTGTATTGCACCTATGAGTTTTTGTAAAAGAAATAAGTTATTTACAGCTAACCAGTTGGTGACGAATTCAATTTACAATACCATCTGCCTAATGAGCTTATAAATGATATTTTATTCCTTGAAAATAAAAATTAAAAACAGGAAATTACCATTTCATTTCTTGATAATACATATAACTGCAGGCGTTACATAAACTCCAATTGTATCGTAGTTGTGAAATACAATGAATTCACTTCAGAATTCAATATCCATACGTCCGTTTTGTACTTAATTCAGCTTACGTACATTGTTAATTCGAATCTGACACGAATACAATTCGTCATAAGCTTACTGGTAGTTTTGTATGTCACCCTTTTCCGTGAAGATAATAACTTGACTATATTTTTCGTACAGAATCAAATGTTTAAACATGATAAATTAACATCAAAAGCACTGAATACAGTCAATATACGTGTCGAACACAATGAAGGAAATTAATTGCATTACATATAATGAAAACTATAATAATATAGTTGATTAATTGTACCAATTATATTAAAAGAATTAAAGATGCACCAAAGGGTGCAAGGAATACAACGTAACACTTGCGAAACAGTGTAAATAGAGACACTGGTAAATCGCGGTAAAAGTTGATTGTTTGCTAGGCTCCAACATGCTTTGTATAACACTGAAGGTTTTGCACCTATATTGGCTATTGTTTATATGAAGCATTGTGTCCCTCTTCAACAGACCCAATTATAACTGTACAGTTTTAACACAGAACGTGTGTGATTTGCCAGATAACTGTTCATACGCGTCACGATTGATACATTACAGTTTATTGGCGACAATGTCAAATATTTTCCCGATTTCCCAGTGTCTTATGTATAACGCATCGCGCACTTTGCAAGATTAGTAGAATAGTTTCATGAAATATAATTACATTAATGACTAAGTAATGAAAGACACAGCGAACGAAGGTACTCGAAAGTAACGTTGAAATAATACTTTTAAAATCGTAGTTATACTGCGTCGCACGGGAAAAAGTACAAAGGGTTCCTACTGACAGGCCAAAATCGAAAAGAAATAAAACAATTATATAAAGATGACAAGAGACTAATATAGCATTGTGTAACATATCTCACGATTTGTAAACTCTCATATTTTTTATGAAACAGACTTTTGTAATTTAGCTCGTAAGTTTTTATGTATCTTATTGCTTGTTCTAATCGTTGTGTTTATATAACTGCATGTATTCAACAATACGCACGACAAATTGTAAAATGGCCGTAGTTCTGAACTTTGCTGGTATTAAAATAAATAAATAAATCAAATCGAAAAATGCAGTTCTTAAAGTAATTAACAAGATAATAAGTATTAAATAAATGAAATTAATGAACCACATTATAAAACGGACTGAAAAGTTTGTATGAAATAATTTATTCTAGGAAAATACTTGTAAGATTAAAAATGAAGAACGTGGTGTGCATGAAACACATAGTAGTAAAGAGTGTTGAGAGTAGTAGTAATTAAGAAAACTTACCCAACCGTACATATAATCTGCAGTGATATAAAATTATTAGTGACTTAGGTGGACTCTTTATGCATCAGTTAACTTTCGCATGTGCTCCCCGTTTTTCGTTTCAAATCTTCCAAGTACTATAACAGGAAATATTATTATACATTTTTAGTCTGTTTCAATACCGTGCTACATTAAGTTTCTTAGTAATTACTTAATGCTTTTTAGTCTAGTTTGTGTAAAATTTTTCAGTCGATTTAAAACGAGCAAAATTTGCATCAGACTGACAAACCAGAAGAATGCGAGTTATTAATAACGAGATAGACAACCTGAACATTTTCATCGATAGCAAGTCATTAGTCAGCAGGTAAGAGGAATAAAATGACCGAGTCCTCCAATCACAACTACCCGGGTTCGAGTCACAGCGGGGTCGATCCCCAGTTCTCTTTTGCACGTGGGAAGCGTGGCGAACGTAAACCGTTGGCCGAGGGGTTTCCTCAGCGTTCTCCAGTTCCTCTTGCCTTCCGCATTCCATAGCATCTTCATTTAAGGCGCGTATTTCATATCATCTTTCAAGGTTTGTTAGATTCTGAGCTCGTAAATCTGTGAAACCTTGGACGTGATGTCCTGCCTTCGGGTACACAGTTAAATTATCTTTGAGTACAACAAAAAATATTTTTCTTTGAGGTTATTTATCTTGCGTTAAAAAAAATCGCCTACAGGAATTAAAAAATATATATGTGTGTGTTTGGTATTGCTACTGTTTTTCTTTAAAAGGTTTTCTTTGAAAATAATATACGTTTATTTGCAGTACAAATAATAATTATTTCAACATCAGGCTTGTATTGAAAATAGCACAACTTCACCATAAAGATTTTCATTGAAATATTTTAATAGTAACACTATTTATAGTACCATTCTAGTAACTTCAAAAACAAAAAATTTCTTTGTCTCGAAGTTATTTTGAATTGGCTAATTTTTAAAGAGATTTCTTTGCAGCAACAAACATTTTGTTGTGGAAAAGAAAGGTTATTTTTAAAGTGTACCTTCACCGTATGCTACGTATTTTTTGATGATGGCATGGATACAATAGTGACATTCTAGGGGTAGTTAAAAGAAACTGCGAAGAAAGAGGATAGCACTAAGCGAATGGTAAAGAGTGCACGCGGAGACAAACACCCAGCAGTCACCCTTCCAAATTGGCGCGGGGGAAATTGGCCGAAATATGACGAACATGCATGACTGTGTGTGTAGGTGCAGAATCCGAGGGGCGATCATTGCCCAGAAACTGATGGGAAAATATGGCGCCGAGAAGATTAAATAGGCGGTAATAAAAGATAACTGAAGGAAAGAGAAAAAGGGAGCGGAATAGGCGAGACTTAAAAAAGAATGGAGCAGAAAAAAAATTGGGGGAAGGAAATGTTTGAGCTCTGATAAAATGGGGGGCCGGTGGTGGAATATGAAACCGCATCCGAAAGAAGGGCGTTGTAATGAATGAGAAATGGGATATTCAGATGAACGAAAAGAACAAAGTCAACCTTAGCGTTTGGTTATATGACGGAGTATATGGTCAGTAGGATTAGAAAAAAATATGAAATACATATACACTGGAGGTATATAGGCTAGTATTTAATGCCACGAACGGATCAATAAAGTAAGGGACACTATTTTATAATCTTTGGTAATGGAAATATATGCGGGCCATTTTCGCACAGTATTAATACACCTGACTTATCAAGACTGTTTCTTTATAATTTTTACACAGAAATTCGAGAACTATTATGGTCAATAATGACTACCTCCTCAAATCACCCATAGCATCTTAAAGCGCAAGACTCGTCTTTCTCGTAAAAATTTGCCCTATCGTGTCTACAATGAGCCTATTTGTGGTAATGCTACAGTTTTTAGTGCTGAAAAGTAAGTAAAGCTATTGGCGTTTATGCAGTTTCACGTATGTTATATGAATATACACACAGACAAACGAGATGGCCTGAAGTTACCGCAAAATTAGAACATCACACGAATCGTCGGCTAAATTTCAAACGAAAATGTTAGTGGCAAATTGTTCTACGACAGTGTTTTTCGCGCAGAATGTCGCAACACAGCATGGAGAAAATCCTTCCCTGGGTTGCACGACAAGTTATTAGGTAGTTTGTATGTTATGTAGAGTAAATTTAGTAAAGTCATGTTTTGACTACTCGGTAGTTGAGCCCGCGTCTATAATATGATGGTCAGGACAGTGGTCGTAAGATCACTGTAAAAAAAGTTAGTAACATTACTCATCATATGTATGGTAATATTCCCCAACATTGAGAGAGAAATCTGATTTCCGAATATGTGTGGAAATTTCCGTAAGGTAGTGTATTCGCCACACAAACCACTCGGAAGTTTTACTCGTGAGTTATGTCAAATTGCCCTAGAGGGCTTGCGCCAATATGTAATGAAAAATTGTATTACCAGTTGAGTAACTTTCCTTGACACGTGTTGATTAATTTTCCCTCACTTGTAGAGGTAATTAGCTTCCATTACATGTAGAGTAAATTTACCTAAATATTTTTACAGTATGTGTAGCACAAGATGGGACTTCATATTCTCTATGTTTTTCTTTGGCAGACATCTGCATCGCAGTGAAATATATATCCAAATATCTTCATCCAATTATGCACTCGCATTGCACAATTCGTACAAACACCATACGTTTACAGAAGTGTTGGTAGGCACTGAAATTTCGTTCTAAAAGAGCGATATGTCTCGAAAATGTCGACACATCTTTTATTTGGAAAACCTCCAAGAAATTTTTTGCCGGACAGGAGAAGGTTTTAACGTATTTAAAGCAACCCACAACATAGATCACGCATGAGGAAGGCAATTTCGTAAGATTAACGGTAGTTTTGTTTACCTCATGAGGCCTTTGTGGCTGGGTCAACAAATATCCCAAAACCAAGCAGATATGTACGAGGAATAAACATTTGAAGCCAACAACATAAATTTTATCATCGTTGGTAAATTTGATTTATTGATAACTAATGTATCTGGCATATGTTAAGATTGGGAAAAATTATGAAATATAACAAAAGTAATGGCATAGGCCTAAATTCAATCGGCAATTTATTTCAGTTTCATTAGTAATACACCCTTTCGCCTTCGCGTTGGCATTTCAGAGTCAAATCATTGGCTACAATGATAACTGTGAAAGATAATAAAACAAATCCAAACATGTAGATCACTATGAGAAATAATTGCTAACAAGTAGAAGTCACTGCCATATTTTTAACTAAATATATTTAATAACTGTCGATTCCGGGATGGTTATTTTTTAATATGAATGCCTTAACAAATTACAGAATATAACTGCTTCCGCAGACATATGTTCAAAACAGCAAAATTCTGAAAAAAGTTGATGTAAAAATGGTTATCTTTCAAATTCGTTAAAAATAGTCCTCATATTTAGTCGTGTTATTAAAGTTGTTTCACTTACACGCCATCATTCAGCTTTTTAGAAACATCTCTCTTTTACACAATTACATAAATATTCCATACGTAAAATTTATTGAATTAGGTCAGTGGCACCTAAACGCATTCATATACCAAAGGAAAGAAAATTAATTTTTGGATTGTACCAGTAGGCCTATTCTGTATGTAAACTCGATTATCGACCCAGTTGTGAATACGCAGTGCCCACGAAATTATGTAGAAATAAATAGTTTTGTTACCGAAACGAAATGACTTAATAGTTTTAATTTTGTTACTCATGTGATATATTTGGTCAGTACAAATAAATATTTTTGGCTGTGCATACAGTTTTGCGTAATGCTAGTAAATAAAATACAAGATATCACCAAGAAACTAACTCTGGTCATCGGTGTTGAGTAATGCTCATCAGCTTCCATGTCTAAGTTAGTGATACATATAATATATATATATATATATATGTGGCTCGTAAAATGCGACATTTGCGCATATGCATATGTAACATTTTACGTATTCATTTTTAATTTTATGTACTAATGGTTAAATCGGAATTGTTTAAGTTCGAATGAAGCATCATGAAGTCCACTTACAAATATAGCTGCAATGCTACAAATTGTCACAGAACTGGTAATATCACTTTCAAGGTATAATAACAAACTACGACGAACACGGACGTAATGTTTTGACTCGCGCAACAAAATGTGAGCTTCCAAACAAATAATTGCTTTAGCTTCAACCAAATTTTTATCATCGGGCGTAAGTGCTTTGCCAAGTAAGGAACGATTGTTTTTTGCTAAAAAAAATCAGATGTGTTGCTTTTGGCTGGTAACAAAATACTTTGGTTTAGCTGAAGAAAATATGTTCTCCGCGTTATTGAAACCAATATTTGGTAAAAATTTCTTTCAGTGTGTGACTTGACTCAAGTCGGGGCCTCGCCCTACGTGTTAAATTTTAAATTTATTATTCAAAACAATATTTTCATTTAAATTTTGAAAATAAATAGTTATACTGCGCTTTAAAATTGTACAAATGCCTTCGGTACTAGTCACCAATAGCTACATATTTATGCATTACCTGAAAACTCTGAAAAGGCGAGAATGTATTCATAATTAAAAAATTAGTAGATATGTAATTGTTTAATCCATATTGGTCTGATGTTATGGATTTATACGTTTATAGCACGGTAATGTATCGTACAACTGCGCGATATATATATATATATATATATATATATATATATATATATATATATATATATATATATATATAAGCACTCACACAGTAGAAACAATTTCATTTTCACAACGAAATTTTTATTAAAATGTGAGATACTACGAAGTATTTTTGCGGCAAAGAAACATTTTGCTGAATAGTAACAACAATGGTAGCACATATTGTATTAATACTAAGATACTTTATTTTAAACCTTTATGTTGAAAATAGCTGCAGTCCTTTTATCAGAAACTTTATGTTGAAAAAAATATTACCGTTGCTACAAAGAAACGTACTTTTTTTCAAAGAAAATATCTTTTAAAGACATAATGTGTCATAAAACGAAACAAATGTTTTCCACACCCGATTTGTTGTACGACAATATTTATTTACCGTATGCAATATACTTTTGCGGCAAGGTTAATTTGTAGTTGATCATATTAAAACCACATTGATTAGTTTATGTATTTAAAATAAGTTCAGAAATTAGCAATGTATTATTTATAATGCATTTTTTTTTCTAAATAAAAAATAAAATCATTGCTGTTTGTGTACACGCCTTGGCTCAGCCCGTGACAATGTATAAGTGTTATTTTTTATTTTTTATTTCGGTAAGTAAGTTGGTTTTCATTCCTTGCATAAAATCGCTTTATGCAAATTTTGACTTTGTCATGCTGTAATAGAAATACTAGTAAAGCTATAAAAGTTTTTTTTTTCTTTCCGTAAAACCAATCACAATGTTTGCCTACAAAACAAACCATATCTCGTACAAATAATGAAACAATTAAAATTTTCAGTAAACCGTCCCCTTAAATGTCGCACGAGGCGTTTGTTTGCAGTGTTCTCTGTACTACATTTCAACTGCCAGTCCCAGTACACTGCCTCGCCGTCAACGGCACCATGTTTTGGTCACGGGATGACCTCGTAAAATATTACCCGGCTGCCGCGGTGGCTTTTAATAACTTCACCCTGGCCCTAGCACTTTCTTCCAGTATCTTGACCGCCCGCTAACCTTCACATCTCGCGAGGGACTTAATTACCGGCAAAGTGTGAGATGTTTGAGGGAGAGGATGCTTCAACGGGTGGGTGTGAGGTAGAGGGGTGGGAAGGGCTGACAAATGAACTGGACACTCGACGGACACGGGCCCGATTAATCACCCCCTTCCTTACTCCTATCACCCCCTTCATTTTTTCCTCCCCACAGAAGGGTTGGGGGTGGTTCAAGTCTGGAGAGCTCATTATGGACGACCACGCTCGTCGCCTTACACCCCTCTAACTCCCCCACCCCTTTAAACTCTCCAAGAGAAACCTTTCCGCTATCTCCGTCGGAGACGAGAAGGGTCTGTTTGCCCTGCATGGAAAAATATGGGGGGGGGGGGGGTTGGTCTGTGGGTAAACACGGCCGCCTCGCAGATGATGGACCAAGATGCTGGCCATTAACAGAGCAGCGGCGTCGTGCGACACCGTGTTTTCGAACTTGCGTCATCTACAAACACCGCCGTTGCTATACCGTAGGGCCTGGCGCGTTACGGGTTGGTGGGAGGGGGGAGTTGCAGGGGCGGGGCTTACCGGCAAATTAGATTTCGTGTTTGCGCAACATCCTGCAATGGCACTTGTATATCAGAATGAAGCACGGACTTCCACACCCCCCTTCCACACCACACCAACATTCCTAAACCTGCTCATCGTTGTTCCAACGGGACATAACCATTCCCAGCGTGGTATTCGAACACAACAACAAACATAGTTATACGAGGATGACATGTGATAGTTAATGCACACTTCCTTAATACTCACTGATAGTCTTGATCGTGAATTTTTGTGTTTTGTGTAATAACTTTTCTTCTGGGTAAATGTTTGGATCTTTAATCTAACTACGGAATAGAACACAAAGCGATACAATTTTAGACATATATTTGTCGTTAGTGATGTTACAGATCGAATTACTGTTAGAAAATTCTCATTACCTTCGTAACCGTAATACGATTTGTAACAACAGTAACAGAAAATAAATATTTATGGTGTCTAAAATTCTACCAGTATGTATTATATTTCGTAGTTAGGTAAAAGTTCAAAAAATTTACGCAGAAGAAAAGTTATGACACAAAAGACAAAAATTTAAGACTTGGGCTATCACTTACTCTCAAACAAATGCGGATGATGACTTCTGCAAAAAAAAAAAACCGGACTAGAAGAAAAATGTAAATTACCATATCAAACAATCTGCTAAGATAATATGTGCAACAAAGTATGTGCAGCTTTAATATCCAGTAGCTGGAAACCTACAAACTCTTTCTGCAAATAACTGTACAGTAAAGACGAGATAATAAATGTCTATTGATCTAGTTTGTTTTGCATGGTCGTTTGTGTCGAGAACCTGTTTTAGTGTGACCCATATATTAGGGATAAATAAAACAATAACATTATTGCTTGGTTCATTACTAAAATATTACTAGAGCATGTGGTAATTTCACAGACAGTAAACTAGTGCAGGAAAAATTAAATTGTGTTTACAGTACCAGTACACATTCGGCACTTACTGCCACGTGATGGTTACTTACTGTGGCACGCTGCATTCTTTTCGACACAACGTAAGATATATGATAGAGCAGTTTCTATAAATGAGTTATGCTTTAAACCTGAACAGAAAATTTCACCTACTTTATAACACTGAATCTCCGCGGTAATAAAGTGTTCTTAAGAGTGCGTGGTAGATAAATAAACGCTGAAAACATCAGCTGATTTCTACGCTTTTCTCGAAGCCAATATGGATAAAACACTCAATGATAATCCTAGATTATGTTATTTGCTAACTTTATGAGTAAATATTTATACAGAATTACTAATTCGTTACGCGTGATCTCTTGCGCCGCAGTTAAATGCACGGGGTTCCGCCGTCAGAGATTGTGCCTCAGAAGTTCGTAACACTGGAAACAATTTTGTTTAAAACGTTGGCTAAAACTATTGTCTAGGATTGCTATTGTTTAACTTTCGCAAATTGGCTTCAAGAAACCTACAGTTATAGATTAATGACTTTAGCGTTGAATTATGTACCACGCCCTCTTAACATTCATATGCCACCATGCCAATTACGGTTCAATTCCCATTTTGGTTAAGGGCTTGTTCCGTACTTTTTTTCAGACTTGTGCCAATAACTCAAATATTTTTTTAACAATAACTTTAAAAAAATTTGAGACAATTTGCAGTTGATACGATGCACAATATTATAGATGCATTAAAAAATATGCACCATTCGTCAGCAAAAAAAAAAAAAAAAAAGGCGTCATTTTGGATTCTTTTCACGAGAAAAAACGTTGTACATCGGGTGACGGAATTTTAAAAAACCGTTCAGTACATTGCTACGAAAAGTTAGGGTACAAGTTATGACATGTTAGTGTCAAAACCGTGAAGCAAAATTTTGGTATGAGTATTAGGTAGCAATAAAAAAATTATTTTCGAAATCACTGCAAAACTAAGGTACAAGCCCTTAAAACCCATTTTTACATTATGGAAACGTTGCTGATGTTGCCATTAGCAGTCACGCATTCTCTAATCATTACATTTACACCACGATTACATTAGTCTGTTGTGCCTTATCCAACTCACATTATCATCTTCACAATCTTTTACAACCTTGACTAATAATCTCTCTACTTCACTCATTAGGGTGAACGAGTTAGGTAATTCTGGAATCTCAATAGCGCGACGGATACGATGCGAATGCCGCGACGCGAAAAACAAACGATGTCAACCAATCAGCGCCGAGGGTTTTGTGACGTCAGTGCGACAAAAAATGGTGGACGGTACGCGAATTTCGAATAGGAAGTATACAGATTTTGTTCGCGTTGTTTGTTTTGAAATGTAAGTGAAGCTGGTGAGTTGGTAAAAAGTTAAATTTATTAATTTTTTTTTCGAGAGATATTTGTTTGTTAATCTAAGTAAATCATAACTTTTTCAAGCAGACGTGTGGTTGTGATTATTTCCACATATGGGAATGGGAGAGTTGTATTTCAGAAAGTAAAAAACAATATAAACTTTAATGGTGGTCGTACCTTAGGTTAGTTTGTAGTGGCGAAAAACTATTTACATGTCTTTTTTTTTTTTTTTTTTTTTTTTTTTTTT
>PNEQ01067273.1:13667-66756 GCA_003012365.1 Medauroidea extradentata | reverse complement strand
GTCGCTTCAATACAAGGATGATTACTTGACTAAAACCACAGCCGTTTCTCTCTCATTTCCTGTCCCATTTGTAAAGTTGTACGTTATCTTCTGTAATGACTTCGCTGTCAACGAGACGTAAATCCGAATGAAAAAATAACTCATTAGCGTGAGGGCCGAACCAGCTGATTACCTACAAGGTGTTCATAAATGTTCGCACCAAACCATTGTTGGGCTTGAGATTTTTATCACAACGCATGAACGAAACGCTTTGTCATAGTCCATTGAGTGTGGTCGTACGGGGTGGATATAAATTATAGAACCGTGGAAACAAAGTTACCGGTACTAACTGATACACATAGAACACATTTAAAGGGTTCTCTAAGGTTAAATTAAGTACTCCTTGAAACAACCATAATATGCATTCCTTAAGAATGTGCGTTGAAAACTATGTATATGTTAAAACCAGGAAGATATGTTGTTGTTAAATTTCTATATGTCTGGTTGAGAAAACAGAAATGCGTTCGAGACAAATTATTTGGCGACAGAAAAATTTTCCTCTAGGTTTACGAACAAGTGAGAAAATCGATTCAGCGTGGATGTAATTTGCGTGCAACAACATATTCACATGGGTTCTGTAAACAGTGAGCGATAACAATGAGATAACGTCAGTAACCGAGCTGTAATTAAGGTGGAGCAATTAAATTCCTTGTCCACCTCGCCGGTGCACGGGTCACCAAATTTTCATGTCTCTCAACATTGGTTAGTGTTGGCCAACGTCAGGTTCATTCAACATATGAAGGATGTTAAAACGTAAGTATTTAATGTTTTGAGTACGATGAACAAAAACTACAGGACCTCGTAATAATGGTGAAGTGTGGAATTTTTTTAAAGAAGCAGTGCTTAGCAGTATAATACATTATGAGTTTTCAGTGTAACAGTTAGATTTGTAAAGAATAAAAGAGTCAGTTCAAGAGTTGAGGAACAAATTCTTAGCAACACGATTCAGAAATAGCAACAAACGAAGGTGGGTTCACAATTGATTGCATAACAGCATAGAAAATAAGTCGCTCGCGCAAGAACTAACCTCTATGTATTCTTACCTACCGATTCACAACACCAAAAATGTGATCGTGAGCATAGACATGCTGTCACGGGGAATTACAATATTTAATTTTTTTGTACTGCTCACGAATAGGACAGAAACCAATCATAGCAAAGAATTTGTTGAATGTCCGCCTAGCTGGTTTAACCTCCAAAAATACACTACGACAAAATAAAGCTAGAATAAGACATTTTGATGTTGAAAAGTATGTTTCTAGAATGTTTTACGCTGAGCAGTTTATAGGAACTTTGTTTCTGCATTTCCTTTCGCCTCCAAATGCAATTATACTTCAAGTATGTTTCAATGGCCTTCGGTTAACTTTCATACAGCAAGGAATTGTCGTTGATGTTGTGAAACCTCCTACGTGTTAAAATCAAAAGCTTTTAGGAGAGACAAAAAACATATAGACACTAACAGTGTTATGGTATTTGTTAGTAACTACTATCAAATGCAATAACAGTATCATTGCTATCCATCTGTGTAAACTGTAGTACAAGCACAGGCATAGAGTAAATAACTTTAATATATTATTTGTCATTTGGCACATAGGAGGTATCAAACTGCTGATTTGGAATACATAGGAGTTATTCTTACATAGTTAATAATCAAGTTACACTTTAACACATCATGTTAAATAGGAAACAAAGTGACCATAAACACCCCAAACAATAATACACTCTCTTCCTTCAGTGAACAACACAATGTCACTGTGAAGAATACACACACAATTACAAATAACACCAAAATCTAATGCTGTACGCACATTACATCTTGGTCGCCTAGAAGCATTATATAATGATGATCCTGTCCTTCAATTATGTGACAAAATACATACACAATTCACATACAAACCCAAAATATGCTGCTAAGCACCATGGTCTACTAGAGGCATAGCATAAGGGTGGACATAACCACATATGCCTATGAAATAGACAATCTTCACTGTGATGTTACACAACATGATGGCACTACTGCTTTTTAACTTTGTTTCTCATGTCTTCTTCTTGTCAGGTTTGAAAGGAAGACTATCATAGAAAGCATTGATGGCCCTTTTTTCCATGTCGCCTTTCATTTCCTGAAGGTGTTTGAATTTCGAATAATTTATAAGTACTGGTCAAGTGTATAAGACTCTTGCTTCCCTGACAGTGCTAGCAGACCTTCTCTTCTGTGGTAGTTATTCATATTTGATTGTGTGATCCAGTTTGAAAAGAATAATACCATTTGGCAGATATTTCAGGGCCAGCATGTCACTCACAGGCCGAAGATATTTTAGGTTAGGTGAAACCTCTTCATAATTCTTAAAAAATTAATAGTCACAGACATTGACTTTGTATGGCTGTGAAGACCTGGCTTGTCGCATCAGAGCTACATTTTCAGATGGGGAGTGTATTGGAGGTCTGAAGTATTTCTCTAATGTATAATGAACACTATCAGTCGCCATATTGTGTGGACTTTCTCTCGGGAAACATTTTTTCAATCATCAGTGATTTTTTCTGTGCTAGATCACTGAGAGCACTGACCAGAACCTTATTACGGTTATGGTACTCACAGCCAACTGAAACGAGCGTAATTTTATAGACTGATTCTGGTTGTTTCGAAACAAAATCAACGATACATGTTGCAAACATTGGCAATGACATTCTCATTTGCCTCATGCCAAAAGTAG
The DNA here is from genome assembly GCA_003012365.1 of Medauroidea extradentata. NCBI lineage: Eukaryota > Metazoa > Arthropoda > Insecta > Phasmatodea > Phasmatidae > Medauroidea > Medauroidea extradentata. The sequence goes on along the minus strand of PNEQ01067273.1, from coordinate 64,006 downwards.
AGTGTGATATCACAATTATTTAGCTCATAAATTTCAAAACTGTGCAATTGAAATTTTTGTTTGTAGTACAATGCTGACGCTAGTAATTTTGGGCACAATAGCTCACTTTTCAGATCCATCGTAAGAACCAGATGTTCCTTACTTGCAGAAGACTTTGCAAGATTTTTGGTTGCTCCTGCACTGTCCTTGCTCTTAATATGTTCTTCACATATTTCTTCCGTAACTTCACCCACTTTATAGCTGCAACACACGCCACATTGGTCCTCGCGAGGCATATGAATGGCAATATTTTCCGCTTCTACAACATCATGGAACGTATTCCTTGATGCAGGCACGATGTTGTTCTCTTCACACCGTTCCTTATAAGCACTGAACAAATGAATCTCAGACTTAGATTTTACAACTGTCCATTGTTGTTAGAACATGATCAATTGTAGTACTAAAGTTGGTAGTTACTCTAGTTGGCTGCTCATGTAAAGAGATTATATTAAATGACCGAAATAATTTCATGTAGTCACTACAGATGCTGTTCTTATCGAGTAAGTTTATATTTAAATCACAACATATTATGACATTACAAATAAAATTTTTAAAAAATTCTGGCAATTGCTTTAGTTTTTTTTAAAGAAAGTCCGTAAGTCTCCTTCAGGAGTTCTCTAAACACAAATAATAACTAGTGACCTGAAGTTTACATTGACCATGCCTTTATACGTATTGCAGATACCTCAAACTTCTTATCCTCACTTAACTTATTAATTATTGGAGTATTCCTAAAAGTAATTACCAGTCCAGCATAAATACAGGTACCACCATCTTTTGAATAAGTTCTACAATAATTATTTGCTAGAGTATAGCCAGGTAGATGCAGTACATTAAGTTCCATACAATTACACCAATGTTCAGTTTTAATTTCACACACACAAGTCTAAAATCAGAAAAAAATATTTATACAAAATTATTTTTAATGTAACACACTTCTAAACCAGGCTAAAAGTATAAAAATTATAAAATAAATTCTTCTTTGCAAATATTTGTTAGATTTAAAACGAAAAAATAAATAAAACGTGGGTGGCTTGCATAATTTGTGGCATAATTTGTGCATGGATAGTTAACCTAAGTCACTAACAATGTTTCACTGCAAATGTTATGAACTGTTGAATGAGATTTCTCAATGACAGCTTCTGTCAAGATTCTTTACTATCATCTATTTCATGCGCCCCATGTTTTTATCGTCTTACATCTCGCACGTATTTTATAGGAGCAATTATTTCATGCATTCAACTTTAATATTCGGTTAAATATAATTCCACAACGCTGTAACTAAGAACGAAGATTTTTTTCCTCAGTGCGACGTAGGTGGCTCGAAGGCGTCGTCTGTGGGTATACCGTGGCGGATGCAGGAATCAAACATTTTCTCTTTTATAGTGAGGATATTCCACTGGCCGGCTGGGGTGAGACAAGCTCCAAATTTTCTGCATTATTCAGCCCTGACTAACCACAATCGCAAAACATAGCTCTCCATCCTCCAGAGTTTGCGCCTCATTTTCCCCGCGACCACAACGGCTTTCCGAGGTGTTTCTTTCTTGTTTTTAATTGGAGCGAAAGATCGGGTTGGAGGGGAAGGGAGCCGGCAACCCTAACAGGAACGTTTTCAAGACGAGCACAAGTTTCGCGGACGGAAAGAGGGTGGGTAGCCATGCGGCAGCACCGTAAGGGAAGGGGTAGGAAGGAGGGTTAACACGGCAAACGAGGAAGCAGTTTTTAATTGCTGCACACCCGGGCACTGCTCGGACTTAATGAATATAACATTTCAGGGACTTGGCTACGGAGTGGTACAGCAGGGCGGGAGAGGCTGAGACGAAGAATATCTGGAGGAAGTCATAAGTACGAAGTACGAAGGCATGTCTTTGCAGTGACGAGCCTCGCTGTCTGTCTGTATTGTACTCGCTATGGAGTGATAATTACTTCATTGTTGGTTTATTATTATTTGTGTGTTGCATATTTTTACACTTCCATAAGTTGCTGGTTTCGGTATTAGAGTTATTTTTATATTATTCCTAGCAGTCCTGGCATGCATTCCAATGCCGATTAAATTCTTTGGTTACATCCTTCTGCCCTTCAATCCCGTTTTGCCTTAGAGGCAATAAGTAAGCAGATTTTGGATTAAGTATTTTAATTATTCTTTATTTTAATGTATTTTGGTGCATATGTTGCACTCTTCATTTGTTTTATTATCAGGCGCAAGAACAAACAACGCAGATGGTCTTCCTACCCGTGAACATGCTTTGTCGGGAAAGATTCGATCGTCTTGGTCGCGGCATTGTCAGTGATGATTCCAAGAGAATACAAATTACTGATTATTACTTAAACATAGACAAAATTATGTTTAGCTGTCATTTGCGTTTTGTTAATCCATGTCGTATGCGTTTTTGTTATACCACATTTCATAGCGACTTGTATTCTCTTTGATGTCACACGGGAACGCGGTCGAACGGGATAAAAAGTATCCTATGTCCTTCTCCTGGTTCTAAGCTACCTCCCCACAAATTTTCAGCCATATCAGTTCAGCCGTTCTTCAATTGTAAATAGTGTAACTAACACGACTTTCTTTATATAGATTCCGATCTCCACTCTACATTTGATGCGACGTAAAACGAGATGCAACGGTGTTAATAGAAATTAACAGTTAAACTGAAAACTTACACTTTGAATGAAGAATGATACACGATGGAGGCATGCGCTGATTCCCTGCATTGTCAAACAGAATTTTTCGCATCTACTAACTGTGACGGCACTGCAAAAAACCTTCCTAAAATGTTTAAGAAGTAACCAACATAAACACAGTATGGGACAGTTATCGTACTTTCCTCTTGTAAATATGCAAACTTTTACACTTGTCACAATACAAGGCTTTTAACTTCAGTATATATTTGACTGTTTTATAAAAATAGTTTAGGAGTGCTACCATGGATGTCTGGGAAACAATTATACCATATCTACTTTCTTAACGCTCTTATAGGCTACGCACGTGTGGCAAATTTACAAACTATTTTTTAGAATGAATCTACGCCATTGGTCGGCGAGTTTTCTCGGGGATTTGCAATTTCTATCTTTCCTTCCCCACCTACCCTGCTGCCCCAGTGTTCCAATGCTAATTCATATCACCACTCACAAGCGCTGAAAATTTCTGTACTAAACCGTTTACCAATGTAACTTTATGTCACATCGATTCCCTTTTGTAGAGGCCACAAAATCTCTGGTTCACTGGCCTCTATGCTATCATCCAGTAACATCACGGGCCCGCGGTGGCCGAATTGTCAGACCGTTCGCTTCCCACCAAGGCGATCCGGGCTCTATTCCCGGCGGGGTCGGTTCCCGGATTTTCGCATGTGGGAACCGTGTCAGACGATGCCGTTGGTCGGCGGGTTTTCTTGGGGTCTCACAACTCCTTTCATTCCGGCGCTGCTCCATACTCACCTCATGTCACCCTTCATCAGCGCTGCTCAGTAAAAAAAAAATGTACATTTAAAAGGAAATTCTTGTAACGTAATATCAGAACATTATAAGTCAGATAATAAAAGTAAGATGTCAGAAACCTTTTTAAGTGGTTACAAATATCGTAAGCAACTTTGGGAACTAGTAAAATAATGCTAATGAGCAGATTTTTCGAATTGAAACAAAATAGACCTAGGAGACCTTTCACATTTTACAAAACATTTCGTACTTCCTTCCACAAAAAAAAATTTTGGAAACTAGTTTCCAAAAAAAAATTTCGTAACACTACAAGCAATTATTGTAAAATGTACCAGATATTAGCTGTAAATATACAAAATTTGTTTGTAGATTTACAGAAATGTTTGTAAATATACAAAGAAATTTGTAAATGTACAAGATTTTTGTAAGTTTTACAAAATATTTTCGTAGTGATACAAAAAACTTTTTTGGAAACTGGTTCCCAAAAATATTTTTGGAAAAGTACAAATTTTTTTTTGCTGTGTGAATAAGTCATTGTTAAGGCCGTGATCCATAGTCTCTACAGTTTTCACGATAATGATTTTTATTTCCAAACGAGAGCAGAAATCTAAAAACTGTTGCAATTTTTTAAAATTGTTTTTGCTAGTCTAAATTTTCTCCGGATAAAATATTATATGCATTTGGATAATTAGCTCATTAATGATAATTTCCATAATTGCATAATTAGCTGAAACCATTATGTATATTGTCTTGAAATAAATTAGTTAACATAGTATACAATATTTTTAACAAAACTATGCAACAGTTCCTATGATATCTGCTATCGTTCAGAATTTAAAAAAAAAGTTATTACCGTAAAAGCAGTAGCAATGCTGGAACTTGACCTTACATTTAAGCGCTGACCAAAACCCCTCCCTTGCGTCTTCGATCAGAATTTTTTACATCTGCTAATCGTGTCGATCCATGCCGTTAGTCGGCTAGTTTACTCGGGGATTTGCAGATTCTCCCCCCCCCCTCCTCCCACCTTCCAAGTGACCCCAGTGTTCCAGTGATGATCTGTATGACCTTTCACAAGAGCTGAAAACATCCGTGCTACATGGTTACCAAAATTTATGTATGTCACAGCGATTATTTTTGTTGGGAAAATTTCTAGTTCACTTACCTTTATGCTAATCTCCAATTACATCACTTCATTACTGTAACAAAGTAGAAAACAGGTGCTTTTTGGCAGCTAGCTGGGACACTGTTGCCACATTATTGGGTATGCATCTAGTTGCTTATTTAATATTGCATCAGCGCCGAACTGTAATTTAATGGCCAATTGTTAGAGAAAGGAATAATTCGCGAGTTCAATGATCTATGTATTAGAATCCAATGTCCTATACATACTCGAGCCCGTCCATTCGTTCATTGTGTGTTATTCCAGTGAGCAGCAGCTAGTGGACAAATGGCCGGGGCTTGTGTATAAATAGGACAATGGATTCTAACACTCATGTCGTTGAACTCGCGAAATATTCCTTTCCCTACCAATTGTGAAAGTGTGACAGACTTACAGAGGTGTGAATCCGAACTTATTCCCAAAAGAAAACGCGAATATTTTATTTCTCTATCCACTGGCACACTCTGAAATATAAAACATGTGGAGGGTTGAAGGTCAGATACACATTGACAATGTTTGTCATAGAAAGGGGGTAGAAGATTTTCAGTTTATTCGAAGTAGTATCTTCACGACTATTCATCAAAAAAATTTTTTTAGTAATATCGAAAAAAACAAATAAAAACTAGGCAATATCTCTAGAAAATTGACTGACTGACTGATTTTTTTACAGCGGCAAATATATGGTTATTAGCAGTTTACAGTGAATTCATCTGAATCACACTCTTACTGTCTCGTCTATAATACAGCAAGAAATTAATTTGTAAGGACTCTAACAAAATGACACAGAAAAATGATTCTTATTGAAAGTGTTTTTGGCGAGAATGTATAACGAAGGTTGTACTGACAACAGAAATGTAGCTGTATAGGCTCAAGGAAAGGAAACAATCAAAACCGAATAACACAGGAAAATATTACCAACTAATATAATACATATTCTATTTATTCTTTTAGTTCCTAGAACTGATGTGTATGCTTGTTTGTATTTTAAATCAGAGTACTTTTTATTTGAAGTATTATATTTTCCTTGGAACATTTAAAATTATTATTTGTACTCACCTTGGCTTTACACGCTATTAATATTTTTTATCTGGATTCTGAGTTAAATTACAACTGAATTATTTCTGGAAGTGTCGTAAATAAAATACGAGACTGTAAATTTTCTGCAAGAAAATTAATTCAATTGATAGCAATGCTACATAATTTTGTTCCCGAACAGATTTTTTCCGCACTGTTCCTTGATTTATTCTAGTCAACCTTAATACGAAAAAAAAATATTTTTTGTCGTGTCTGTTATTCGATAATTTTTAGACGTTAAATATTTACGACGTAGTTTGGCTAATTGCTTTGAAGTAAAGGTGACGAGGGTGTATTTGAAAGGATAGCGGAGTTAGAAGGGCAGCGAAATTCGATTTCAGCCCTATACTTTCTCGCGCTCCTCAATCAGTTTAATACACCAATACTTTCTACAATCAAGAAGGAAACTTCTGTAGAGAAGTAAACGTATCTGTCGATACGGTAATTACGGCATATAAAAGTTGATTAAAACTTGGCCCTCGCAGCATCTTTTGCTATACTTATGCTTTTCGTTAAGTATTTTTTTCTCTCCCGAACTTGAACAATTATGAATGATGCAATATAAGGGGGTTGTTCGGGCAAGGTCTTTGAGTCTTGTCTGGAGGTATTTATACACTGAGGGAGGCCGGAATACTTGTTAGTACTCACACAACGGAGAAAGGGCACGTAGGATGCCGCATTTCCTTTATTCATGGCCAAACTTTAGACGAAACTTCCGTCTCAATAACTGTTTCTAATTTCCTTCAATTAAGGTGCTCCTTCTTGCTTGTCCTGAATCGTGGAGAAAGCCCCTTCCCCTTCTAACCGCCCTTTTTTTTACTTCTGCAAGGGCGGAAATTCTTTGAAGTTACTTCCCCGTAACACCGCGTACATTTGTGTGTTGTGAAACTTGTAAAGAAGCCTGAAGATGAATCTTCAGTTAACCCGTTCAATTACTAAATGAACTGTTGGCTCAATAAGTCGTAGTCGTGAGATATATGGCTGTGCTTTACTTGTACCTAGGCTGCTGTTTTAACTAGTATACTAAGCTATGTTATTCTAATCTGTTTCGAGTAACATCTGGACACTTTTACAGTTGTTTGGGCACTTGCTGTTAACATTATGCACTGACAAAGGACATGAAAAACTCACGTTATCATTTAAGCACAAGATAAAATAAAAAAATACTTCATGTCAATTTCGCAATTTGTCTTTGACTTAACCCACATTTTCTGCAGGGTTATGATCAAATGATAATGAGGCAGATAAATGAAGCCCCAATCAAACGGCATCACTGTGTTAGCGAGGAGACAATTACAGCTACAGTTAGTTATTGTACGAATGTAATCTTGAAGGCTAATCTACAGGGCAGCATACACGCGAATTTTTTCCGTCTCTTGAAATGACATCAACAATGCGAAACGAATATGTACCGTCCATACATTTAAATGGACATCACCAATTAATTTTAAACGAAGGAATATCGACATAATATCGTCCAAGAGTACAGCACACAAAAAGAAAGTACCCTACGAACCATCAAATTCTACTGCATTTACGCGGAACACAGTACACCAACGAATTATACACCATAAATATAAATAAATATACAATAAATAAGACATGAGTTGCTTTTTTTCCCCTTGCGTTTCAATGTATACTGCTTGGATATAATGATAATTAAAGACCTCGGGTGTATATAATTGCAACCCACATTGTAAGACAGCCGATGTAAAGAAAATTCTATTCGTAAATTTAAAGGAAATACTTATTTAGAAAATACGTAGGTAATTAATTTGAAACCACATAATAAATGAAAAGTTGATATACAGCTTTTGTACAGATTTGACATACTTTTTTACACCTATACCGAAACTATAGGAATGATAGTTGTCATTATTTACTCCCGAGGTCTTCAATTATAATGGCATCGGCCGTAACAGTATTACCATTGTAAACTTCATTTTATCATGTCTTGCATAAACACTGTCTCTGTTTCTTTAGTGCAATTTTACCTCTATCTTTTCCTAAGTGCAAATAATTATAATGATAAAATTTGGAATCGTCATTTAGCATTGGTGTAAGAGTTTAATGTTCATGAATGTTGTATTAGGCTAATGTTTTTATTTGAACACTTCAAGTAGTTAAACTTGTAGTATACGTATGAAGTAATGTAAAAGAAATTGAATGTTACAATAACATGGTTCATAACAAAGGAGGCTCCCCATGCATTGGGCAATGACTTCACATTGCGTACTGTACTGGCCCTAATTTTTCTCACGTGCAACATGAATGAGTCACAACAGCGTAAGCAGGTATTACCCCGAGAGCAGACTCCTCTCTGGACATCCACATGCACCTACCAGCTGAACCTTGAAGTCCTACAGTGGATAACCAATGTAATGATAAGCACGAAGGAAACAAGAGTGCCCTGAGAAAACCCACCTGCTAACGGGAACGTATGCCGTGTATCTCAGATGCGAAGACTATGGAATCTATAGTACATCTACTATATCACTTCGATTGCCGTTGGTAGAAGCCACAAATATCGCTGGTTAACTGACCTTTATGCCATCCTCCAGGGGACTTATGCTCGAGTTTTCAGTCACATGCGAGTTGTGAGTCGAATGGTGTTTTTAGGACATTGTGACGTCTGTATAAACAATCACATATTTTTAAAGGCATTCTTTTGTATGTAATGTGTTGTGTAAAGGACCGGCACCATCAACCAAGTAAACTGTACATGTGGATTAAAAAAAAAAAACAAATTTGAATTGTATAAGTTACTGTTTATTTAGCTGGTAAAGTGTGTGACGATATAGATATGCTGATAGAAATTTAGCTTCCACAAATAAACTCTAAATTAACTTGATGTCAAGGTGTGCAAATGACCTTTTTTTAAAAAAAAGTTGTGTAACCTAGTATCATGATAATTGGGTGAGTGATCTGACTATACACCGTATCAAACTACTGCTAGATGAGGGATACAACACTGCAACTCATGCGATATTTATCATAGGTTTCCTTATGACATCTTGCAAATATCAATGATGGACTCTTCAGATCTTCAGGGTTCTACTATGGATTTTGTGGCACTAATAATTAAATACTCGATATCGGTGAGCAGAATTTTAACGTGAGTTGCCGTGGTGTACGCCTCTTTGAAGTCTGTGCAGTTGACCTTACCGGTAAGTTTCTTGCTAACAAACATATCCCGACGTGGGTAACGGGATCTGGAAAGTGACCAAAACAGCACAGTAAGAGTAGCCCTCACTAGGCTATAGAACCTAGCTGGACGACGACCTCCGCTTCAGACGTCTCCTCGGACCCCTCGAGACGACGATTCCGCTCTGGGTATCGAAACCTCTTCCCCGGGCGTCGTGGAATCCGATCTGGACGACAACTCATCCTTCTGAACTGCAATTCAGCTATCGCAGTCCTCCGGAACAAAATAATGCCATTATTCTTAGCTCTCGAAGGAATATTCTTATATCATAATTAATTTGATATTTCCTTTCTTGAGGCTTCTCAAGACCGTTGCAGTGAATTGAATAACAGTATTCATCACATTTGGTATATTAATTTCACATACAATATCAAACCTCGACGAAAGTGATAAATTTTTCTTCCGTTTTCCCCCAATTATGTATTTAAAAAATCGTTCATTTCCTTATTTGGTAGATAATAGTTGGTTTGCACTACTCTTTCCTTCTCGTTGTCATAACCGTCACCTCTCTGCAAAATCGTTCCCACGCCTATCGATAGCTTGGTCGGAGTAAATTAAAATCCTACACTGAAGCAAGTAAATGTACATCTAGAAAAAGTTAAATTTGTTGAAACTTTTACAAGTTTACACTGAGCATAAAATAAACTGATTCACCCAAAGACAAATGCAAATAAAATTAAATTATAGCACGGGGTATTAGCTTCCGTATACATTAACATTCTAACCAACAAACATAAGTACATTTTACCGACTTTCGTAACATAGAGAAACTGTATGTTACAACACGGAGAAACGTTTTTTCGCCTGTAACGTAAAATACTGAGAAACTGAACAATAAATCAATCTTTATGCCATGAAAATTATAGCACGGGGTATTAGCTTCTATAGACACTAACATTCTAACCAACAAACATAAGTACATTTTACCGACTTTCGTAACATAGAGAAACTGTATGTTACAACACGGAGAAACCTTTTGTCGCCTGTAACGTAAAATACTGAGAAACTGAACAATAAATCAATCTTTATGCCATGAAAAAGACTACTCGGCTTCAAACTCACATGCGACTGAAAACCCCAGCATAGGCCCACAGGGTCGCGGTGGCCGAATGAGCCGACCCCACGTGGCTCAGTTGGTTGAGCGGCCGGCTTTGGTGCGGGGGGTTCTGGGTTCGATTCCCAGGTCTGGCTGGGTGTAAATTTGTGTTTGTCTATTTGGGTCTCAAAAATTGTCACTATACAAATTGTCTCACGAAAAGTACTGGGGTCACTCAACTTAAGTCACATTAAAGGGGGGGAGTGTTTGGTGCGTGATGATGCGGAAGCTTCCGCATCGCCGCTGCACCAAACATTTTTCCATTATTACAAAAAAAAAATGATCAGACTGTTCACCTCCCACCAAGGCGGTATCTGGGTTCGACTATCGGCGGGGTCGATCCCCGGATTTTCGCACGTTGGAATCGTGCCGGACGATGTCGTAGGTCCGGGGGGGGGGGGGCAGTTTATCGGGGATCTATCATTTCTCCCACCCCTTCATTCTGGCGCTGCTTCACACTCACCTCATATCACCCCTCACTAGTCCTAAAGACCTAGATGTTAAGCCCTGACCAAATAAGCTCTTTCTCGACATAGATTGAGTCGAGCGTTCTATCCACTGCGCTGATAGCCACAGCTAAATTCAAGGTTCATGACTGAGTTTGAGAAGAGTCTCTAACAAAATGCTTTCTCTAGAACCAATATTTGCATGGATACACATATCCGTAAATAACTGTTCTGGGAACATGTTTCTTCCCACGAAAAAAAACTACGTATTATCGATTGTCGTCACTTAACAATAAGTGCTATCGTAGGTTACTAGAGAGAAAAATATAAAAATAGAATTTGTAGAGCTTTGCGCTTAATTCTCCCGAAGGTATATGAGAAAAACTGACCTTGTGTCTGTAGTCCAATCCTTCTGCTCTTGACTCACGCAGTAACAACATGTTTCAGATCTAATTTGCGTGCCACTGGACTACAACGAACGCTGTAAGGCCGACTTTTGCTCGTTTATCACCAGCCGTATCGCCTCAATGAGCAAGGCACTCTACTGGCGTATCTTCCCCTGGAGAACTCTCTTAAGAGCCTGCGTCACTAAAAATGCTGAATCTCTCTTAATTTCTTCCTGATTCCAAATTTGGCTACGTTTATTTGAAAATATTTCAATAGGGTCATAGCTAATTACATTGTCTTTAGTTACACACATTGTGTTCAAAATATTAAATCATAGTTGTGAAATAATTTAGATAATTCAAAATTTAAGATTATAATCACCTCTCACTATGTAATAAAGAGTTAATAATTTAAAGTACCAATTTACTCAATAAATATGCACCTAATCATAACATGTGATGTTTCTGTTACGAGATACTGCCGGTAAATAATCACACATTAAATTTTTTTATGGAAATGTATAACTTTAAACAAAAATAAATGACACACCCTCTTAAGGCCTCGCTCTTAATTTTTGTAGTGCTTTCGAAAAAAAAAAAATTTTCAACGCGAATTAATACATATATCAAAAATTAATCTTACAGTTTTAACATTTATATTTCATCACATAGCTACAAATTAATTGTTTTTTAATTGAACCAAATACTGTCAACTTAATGAAGTTACTTCTAACTAAATTTATGTCAAATGCAAAACTATACATATATTTTATTTTTCCAATGACACACACAAGTAAAAAAAAATTATTGGCTCTATTATAAATATACAATTAAATGATAATTTGCTCTAAACCTTCCATTAGTCGTGCAATACAAATTCTAACACAATTCATGATAGTACTTTTTTTTAATTTACGTATTTATTTAATACTCATAAACGTTTTCATAAGTAGTACTATAAATAAGTACCAAAATAGTAATCATATCATTTCAATATTTTATTATTTAAGAGCGATATTGTACGGTGACAGTACAATCAAATATCATATTTACAACTTGAATATTATTCGGTGTAAGTTATATAACAAGCAATGTTTTTCTGTTTGTAACAAATGCTTTTCCTATTAGGTCTATACTTAATCTATATAACTGGGCTGAAACTTTGGCTTTTATTTTTGCATGCGTACTCAAAGGTTACTGGCAAAATAATTAAGAAATTTAGTGAAGGTTGATAGAAAAAGGATGGAAAGGGAAGATAACAAGTTACCCAAAACGTTAAGGAAAAATAAAGCGTTAATTAATACCGCTAACCGTAATTTTGACCCATTAACAATTAAACATTAATAATTGCCATGATTTGTTACTTTCAGTATTATCACGTGAAATAAGAACACTACGCAAATAAAATGTAAAAAGCGGAACATATTATTTATTTATATTTTTTATTTATATACCGGTTGTAAAGAAATTAATAGCCCAAACTCCGGGAGGTGATTCCTCATGAAAAATAAAGTAGACATCATATAGGACACTTTCAAAAAAAATTATTATTAAGGACGGATTAAGCCCCTGAAAATCGAGTTTGAAAATCGTATTTTGTCAAAATATAAAAAATGGTTACGAGTTAAATTACGATTCTTTGGGGGGTGTTAAGAATTATTGCGATCTTAAACATTTAATAATTTCTGCTTTCTAAATTTCCAATTTCATGAAAATAATAGGGGTTGCCTCCCTTACATCGCATATAATTACGTTGGCGTTACGTTTTGTGAACATTACATGAAGGCATGCCGTGATAATTATTTCGTATGTAGTGGCTACAGTCCAAAGAGGTTTTATTTATGAGTAAGTTTGCAAAAAGAAGCGACTGTTGAATTATTTCTCCGTGATCATTCTTTTTTTTTCGAGGGACTTTAACATTTTACTGCTTTTCACCAACTTAATTTTCGAATTTCATAGAAGCCTTAATTTGATTTGTAAATATTTACATAAGTTTCATTATTATCAAAAAATCATCTCGATATCTCAACTGGTATAAGCGGTACAGACGATTATTTGAAATCACATTTTATTTTTTTAACAGCTTTCAAGGATGAATTTCGAAAAATCCTGAAATTACTTTTTTTATATTTGCGTAAGATTTATTTTAAGCAAAACCCATTTCAATATTTTCACTGGTTTAGGAGATAAGTGGGATTAATTTAAAAAAACGTTAAATTTTTTAAGAACTTTCAAGGACGAATTTCGAAAAATTGTAAAATACCTTTTTAGATATTTACTTAAGCATCATTAAAAAAAATCACCTTACTATCTGAAATGGTTTAGGAGAAATCACGGATTAATAAAAAACACATTTTACTGTTTATCACCCCCTTAATTTTCTAATTTCGCAAAATCGAAAAATTTGCCAGTATGAATTTCTTTGGGCAATATTATGAAGTTAAAAAATGTATGATAGCATTCCCGATTATGGAGATATCAGGGATTCTTTTAAAACACATTTCGCCCCTTTTGACCTCCTTAATTATAGACTTTTGAAAAATCCATTCTTAGTGGGTGCCTATATGGCAAGTGGAAGCTTCCCTAAACATTTCATGTTTCTAGGTCCAGCGGTTTGGGCTGTGCATTGATGAGTGTGTGAGTGATTGTGTCAGGACACTTCATTTTATATATTAAGATATATGTATATATAAATATATATATATATACACACACATGCTGAGTTGGGAGGAAAGGGCAATATTCTAGGACGTGATAGTACTGGTCATTGTGATCAAAAAGTTCGTGTGAACGTGAGGTCAATATGTGACTATTATCGAGATAGCCTCGTTTGAATGAAAAACATTGGAAACCTGTAAATGTATCTTATTGTTTTATTTGTGAGACAGTAAGTGAATATTAATTACTCCTCCAAAATGGCAGTTATAAGTCATGTACAGCCAATAAATATCTTCAATTTATGTGAATGTTTGCGTATTTGTATCGTTAATATGTCATTGGTTATATTCGTATTCTTTTTCAGTTGTCTCTCAGTGAATTTACAATGTAAAAGAACGACACAAAAAGTACGCGTAAAACTAAGCGCCCGTGTGGTAGACAACCCGCATTGCTTACGTTACACAGGTTGCATAGCACCAGGTGTTGTACATTTATTTAAGTAATAATCCACAACGAATTTGACCGAGAACGAGAGCCCTGAGAGAATCACACCAAGGGAACCTTTTTTGTTCCTTGGATGGTTTTCTTTGTAAATCGCTCAAAAGAATTTAATTGAAATGCATTGATACCACGTTTTGCGCAAATAAATGGATTATTTGATTCTGTAAGTTATTTAATACTGTTAAGGGCATGATTTTACAAAATATGCATGGGCTCTTTTGACATCTTCGTTCATGTAAACTTTACACGAAATAATTGTTCGCTAATGTTGCACTGATATTTATTTACGTCCACGAACACATTTTCAAACTTCATACTTCAAGTGTACATAGCGCCCTTAGTATCAACTTTAGACTATAAAACGTATGTATGTTTTCGGCATATTTTTTCGCCAGGAATCACCTCCCGAAAGGCGCCTGTTTAATTAAGAATCGTCCTGTGTAAATATATAAATAAATAAATATATATATATATACAGGATGGAAAATAAATCGGGAAAAGCTCGCGGGTACAGGTAGCCAGACCTAAATTAAGAACAATGAGTATAGCAACCGCGCCTCTACTGCAATAGTATGGGCGTAATACCATCGTACAAGTTGTGTTAATGAACATGTTACGTGACGATAATTCAACAACCAGTACAAATGGAACGCTGACCTACCGAATTCGATTCAGATGCATGACGACACGTATGCAGGGAATCAAGTTGGTAAACCATTACATCCCATGCGTTCGAAACTCGGGGGTCGCCTCTGTTATTATGCATGTATTTATGTACATGTACGCCTGTAGCAGCCCATCCTATTGAATAAAGAACCGGAATAACATAAGGAACAAAAAAGGTGCACTTTTTCGAACACGCTCAGACAAACCGTTTCTGAGATACAAGCACTCAAAAGTCAGAGCATTGTGTCAATGCCGACAGGTAGGCAACTCGTGTAGCACGTTCATGAAGACATGCTTCCGAGGAACACTAGCGATGTACAAGTTTACTACCGAGAGGTATGCAACACACATGACATCAAGTAAGAGGGAAGGGAGGTACTTTTATGCAGAGGTGCAGGCAGGACGTATTAGTGGTACATGTAATGCAGCAAAACAAAATAATATTTTGTTATTTAAATTTGCTAGAAACAGAGGAGCTACAATGCGTACGTACCAGCACATAACACGACAGTGATTACATTCTCGTATATACGTTATACGAAAGAGTCATAATAACACCTTGCAAGTTTCTAAGTAGCATGTGTTTAAATTGTCTTCTATCTATCACAACACAGGCACGCACATGACGCATAACCGCGGCCCGCACCGCACACAACTGATCGTTGGTTACATGTTTACAGAAACGTGCAGTCTGGCAATGAAAACTCGATGCTTTCCATTGTTAAATGGTGCACTAGTTCCTTAAAAACCCACAAGGAGTAGTATAAGGGATAGAGATCTGGTGACCTTGGCGGCCAGGATACAGTACATCCCTTCCCATCTACCGCCATTACTGATGAGCTACTGCACTGCAATGCGTCGGTGTCCAGTCATATTGGTACTACATGACGCGTCGCAGCGCTAGTGAATCAACTTTTAATGCGACCGCATGGATGGTGCTCGAACTGTGTACAGCGTCATCGGAGATAATTTTTTTTTCTCATAGACCAGTAAACGTGCATGCCCAGTGCTAATCTACGAAAAGAAAACACATTTCAGACTACTTGTGAATGTGACTTTTTTGACATCACGCACGTTGGAAGCAATATTTTATAACCCTCAAAATTGGCTAAAATAGGTTTTTTCACGCGGTTGTTTCTCAATATATGTGTAACAAATTTGTTAAAAATTTAGGTCTACATGTACATTGGTCTTTGTTACAGTGACGTGTTCAATAAAATGATAGGGTCACCGCTTGAAGTAACACATTAAAAACGTTACGGCGGGAACACAGCGCGTGCGTTTACAAATTGGGCCGTAGAGGCGATATCACAATACATTTGCAGTGCGACGTCGCTCGTAGTGCCTCATCGATTTTCCCCTCACACACAAACACACCCTTCACCAGGCGGCCGCGGCCGCCTTAAGGGCGTTCACGTGGCAAAAAATTCAAAATTTTATATTTGCTCGGCATAGTGATAGTTTTATAGACGTTAATTGCGACTACATTTTCCACTTGTATAAATATTTAGCTCCCATAGTTTCCCCACAGCGGCATGACAAAGTCAGAATTTGTAAGGTACAGGAACATAGGTTTAACAAAAATCAAGTAACTTACGCGAATAAAATAATTTACACTGAAATTAGATACACAACAAAGTCATTTTGCCTTTTTTAAAAATTGCCATAAATGAGGTAAATTTTCGTAATTTTTGGATTTTTTTAAGTACAAAGAAATTCCATTCTGTGTTTATATTATTTTTTACAGTTTACAGTAAGGTAATTTATGCGAATATGCCAGTCACCCAGTTTTTTTAACGTTTTGTTAGTTCTAATTTTAAACTTGCAGATCACTTCTGACTTACTTAAGTGTAAAAAGAAAATAGTAGTCTATCGTTACATATTTTGTTTATTTCTTGATAGTTTAATCTATTACCGAGTTACCTTATTTACTTCCGTAACATGTCTGAGTATGTTTACAGATAACTTGTTACTGTGGTTCAAGACAGAGAAGCAGTGGTCGAGTATCGAAGCGGAGTTACTCTGAGTTAACTCACCTACCCCCTTATTTTCCCTAGTCCACCTCATTAACCCCGTGCCAGGCGGCGTCAACAATGAGCTTTAATTAACCTCTTCGTCTGGTTAATTAAGAGTCTGGAGGGGGAAGGAGCGACGTGGCGCGAGTGTTTTGTTAAAAGAAGGAAGCCAACGGAGGAGACCATGTTTCTTTCTCCGTCCCAGCCATGTTTATTGTATCAAACTTTCTTCTGTTCGTGGCTAACGAAGAGTTTAGTTGTGTCTGGCAGCTTTGGCTGGCTGCCGATAGCAACTTTTTGGCAAATGAGATTCTTCTAGATGGGCTTGAAACTTTTATCCACCTAGAAGTGAACCCATTTGAATGGCGCATTACACTTGTTTATCGGAAATTACATAAGTTTGTGAAAAAACATTAATTTCCAAAGGTTACACAAGATAATTGAAAGACTTGGATTTTGAAAATTATGAGACCTGACTTCAAAAATGTCAAGCAGGTAACAATTAGTTAGTTATATTTTACGTTTACAGTTTACTGTATTATTAAGGGTCCTGTAGAGCATGAACTAGATGCCGTATTTGAGACTCGGAAACAGGCAGACAAGAGCTAGACCTGCTCGTGCGTCAACCAATATCGCCTTTATGCACGGGACGCGAAAACGGTTAGTAGTGTTTCTGACGTTAGATTTTTTCTGTCTTACTTTATGAGGTAACCCTACTTTTTTATTTACGGAAAGTGTGTGGTAAAGTCCAGCACGTGTTTCCCTATTTTCATTTTACGATTCCAGTTGGTATTTATTACGTGTCAGCAGTATGAGAAAGTCGTTTTTAGGCATTTTTAAGGAACCCAAACACCAGGTTTCAAAGCATGATATTTAAATAACAAAAACATAGGAACATAGTTGTATGTGTGTGTTTTTTTTTTTTTTTTTTTTTTTTTTCGTAGATAAAGATATCGATCACGGGATCAATAGTATTTCGTAAAATAACTTGCTTCTAACACGCTGCAAAAATGTTCAGCAGCTCGTAACGATCTCATTTGATATTTTCATGATACTGAGCGCAGTTATTAGTTTGTCATTTGTTAACACTTGTTTTTAGTTTTCAAATTTTCTCGGCATTATACCAATCGAGGTTGTGTTTATTCATGTTTTTTTATTTATTATTATTTTTTTTTAGCTTGGGAAACTGTCTCCTTATTTTTACGAACTCTGTAAAGGACATCGAGCCTAGGTTTTATAATAGAGTATTCCACATTTATGCACTTTGTTGAAATGAAATTAAGAAAATCGCGTACAGTCCCATGGGATCGCGCATCGTTACAAGGATTCTCTCAAAACCGTTTCAACAAGATTATGATTACGGGATTGCGTCGTAGACCATCGCCAACCTCCCATCTGGAGATGAAATGATGAGTGACAGATATAGCAGCGACAGAATGCAAGGGTGAAGAAAAGGGAGTACCCGAAAAATCAGGTGGCCAACGACAATGTCTGTCACGTTTCCTACATGTGAAAATTCAGGGATAAGCCCCGCCGGGGATCGAACACGAATCGCTTTCCCGGGAGACGAGTTATCTGACCTGTTACTAAAACTTATTATTATCTAGATTTCCAAGCGTAAATTGCTTCACAACTAGTAAATTATAAAGTATTATTGTACGCTTTTGGTAGTTTTTGTTTTAATTTTTTTTCTAGCTACAAAGAAAATTTAAACCATTACTGCATTACGTTCAAGGAATATTAACTTTGTCAGATTATAGAGTCGTAACTTGCTCAAAATCCTAATCATAATTACCGCAAATGTACTAGATGCAGGAGTATACATAATCTATTTAAAAAAAAAAGAACTCCAATGTCATCTACTTATCCACAGGCCACGTGTAACGTATCTCCTTCGTTCATTTCACATGCTCTGACTAGTTATATAATCTTGGAATGCTTCCGACAGTAGTTGGTAGTGCGCAATCACGAATGTTCAGCCTTATTTACTG
The DNA here is from genome assembly GCA_003012365.1 of Medauroidea extradentata. NCBI lineage: Eukaryota > Metazoa > Arthropoda > Insecta > Phasmatodea > Phasmatidae > Medauroidea > Medauroidea extradentata. Next base: position 45,335 of record PNEQ01067273.1, on the reverse strand, counting down.
GGATATTTTCATCAGGTCTTGACGATTATGTTCATGTTCTGTAATGCGTTATGCGGGACACACAGCTGTAATACACGCGTTTGTAAGTAATGCAATCGTGAGTACACGTTTGAAATATTAATTGCCCTAGTTTGTATACACAATGTTCTTCAAAATATTAAGCTATACCATAAAAAAATAGCGTTTTTAATGTAGGCGTAAAGTAGCTGCCGGGTGTCCGGGGAGCACTAAAAATGCAGAAATTGCTGAGCTTGTAAAACACTGCAACTACAAAAAATCTGATGCAAAGGTACCACTTCAGCTGTTAAAACTGTATGTGAAAGAGGACTCTTTCTAGTAGACTGTATCACTGCATAAAATTATTACAAGTCTAAACTTTAAATTAAATATGTGTTAATAATTGGCCAAAAGAGAAAGCGTTTTTTTTAATAACGGATGCTTCAGGAGCAAGTTTGTGCGAGGAAAAACAAAACCTATTTAAGCTGCTCAGACGTGAAATTTGCTATGCGTATATGTAAGAAAATATCAATAACTGTGTTTAAGGTTGCTGTAACATTTATTTTATGTGCACTAATAAATTTTTTTAAAGTGTCAAATATTGACTTAAAATTTGTACATATATCTTCCCGGTTTGTTTTACATTGTTGTATTTCAATGTAATTTTTCTTATAGGGCTAGTAAGTTTCCGTGGCATATAAAAGTGATAAAGTTTGAAATAAGAACAGAACAAAACATCCTCTTACAGCTCTTCGATCAACGGCCGAGGACTGGAGTACGATTTGGTACGTTGCGTGCGAGAGTAGCGAGATAAGAACGTGAAAAATGAATATGAATGATAAATGAAGAAATAATTGAATTAAGGAAGTAAAGAAGGCTGCGGGCGCAGATACAGCGACAAGGGGAGGTTTTCGGATACCGGAGAGGGGTTTTAGGGAAGAAAGAAATGTAACTTTATGAATAGAGAAATAGCGAAGGAATTAAAGGGAAAGACATTAGCAAAAGGAGGGAGGGAAATGGCGAGAGGTGGAAAAAAACAGGAAGAGAATTAATGAGGTTTTTCCTTACATTAGCTAATAGGGGTGGTAGTTTGCTGAGGAAGACGGCGGGAGGGTGTGAAAAGCAGGGGGTGTAGATATCCTAGGGTGAATTAGACTATGGGATTTGAGGGTTGTATTTCGGTGTCATAATACACAGCTTCGTAATGTCTTGTGGCGTCGCTGAAAGAGAATTCGTCCACGATACTTCGTTCTATTCAGTTCAACGAATTCCACTGTAAGATGCGTTTAAAATCTTTTACTTGCAGGCAACTTCTCGAACGTTACAGCGGCAACATTCTTTAGTATATTGATCTGGACTTCGATAAATAATAATTTATTTCAATTTTAGGTGATATTCTAAATGTAAAGAAATTTTAAATTATATATCAACAGCTGTTTGTACATTATAATTTGTACTTTACGTTTTATTACAACAATTGCATACAACATAATTTGAAGTACTTAGGTGGTCTTTCCTTCTGATTTTCTATTTTGTTAACGTATATAGGCAATGAAATTTTGAAATTTCAACTCGTCAAAACGACTTCATTAGGTTTTATATGGTTACATGTTACTGTTTTAAACCCCTGACGCAAATAGAAGGGTGTTGTAAGTTTGAAGTGTCTGTCTGTGTATCTGTGTGTCTGTCCGTGGTATCGTAGCTCCTAAACGAATGGAGCGATTTTCATGCGTTTTTTTTTCTTTGAAAGGTGACTAGATCTAGAGGGCTCATAGCTATAATTTATGGAAATATGTTCAGGTGTTTGATAGTCGTCAGCTCTTTTCTAGTTGTTGAAGGGATGTGAGCAACTTATACTGGTCTGGTCTGATCGAACCGAAAGTTAGTATCCTGTGACTTCAATGATATTGCAATAACATAGTCACCTTGACCTGATTCTGCAGCATCATCTGGAATTTGCAGGATTCTCATATCCTCATCAATTTACAGTCGGAGATTTTTCAAAATTTTAACTTAAGTTGTTGATGAATGCAACTCCATCATATTACGTCATTTCCCAAGTGTCAGTTAATGATTTGTTTCAATAACAACAGTTTAAAAAAAAAGAATAAGTTAGTGGTTTTCCTCTTTGTTAATCACTGTACTTTACAATCGGCCTAGAAATATGAAATGTTATGTTACTCTTAAAATATAATTCTGATAACCCCTAACAAAACCATTAGTTGTTGACATCAGCCGTAATAAATCTCCAGTGACATTAAAGCCAGGATGAGAGTTTTGAGTACTGGTACCCTGAGACGTGAACATCTGAACAAAATAAACTCCACCTTCATGTTGAAACCCAAGAAGGGGCGTAACCAGTCCTTGTAATAAGAGATTGTCACGATATGTTTTCTCAAGACGCAGCTCGTGAGTTTGGTCCAAGGACTCGTTTTATTTTGTTGTCGGGACTAATCGGTGACGTGGGTTTAATTCTATTTGTTCCGAACCAGCGCTCTGTGTCGGGCACCACAGGTATTTGACACTCTGGTGACAGTGTTTTTTTTTTCAACCGGCGCTGTGATCTGGTGGCCTTCTCGGGGGCGTACCTTGAATTAGTGTCTCGACAACTACAGTTCCGTTCATCCCCCCTTTCCTCTTTTACAGCCCGCTTCATCGGTCACGGCAAGACAGGGGTGCGCAAACATGTGCCCATAGTTCACGTCAAGGCTTCTAGCCATGAAAATTTTGTAAGAGTTAAGTTGAAGCGTGAATTAAATACTTGTCAAGATATAGTACGTTTCGTGTATACATGGGGTCGCGGTGGCCGAATGGTCAGACCATTCGCCTCCCACCAAGGTGATCCGGGTTCGATTTCCGGTGGGGTCGGTCACCGGATTTACGCATGTGGAATTCGTGCCGGGCGATGCCGTTGGTCGGCGGGATTTCTCGGGGATCTCCCGTTTTCCCCGCCCTTTCATTCCGGCACTGCTCCATACTCACCAGCGCTGAAGATCTCGATGCTAAGCGCCAACCAAAATCTCTCACTCACTCACTTTAATGTGTACCAAGTTCGTAGGTTCTGGAATAACGGTAGAGTATGTAGGCCTATATATTGATTGCGACCAAATTTCTTACTTTATTTGTTTGTTTATTGTTTTGCTTTTCACCGCAACCTATAAGTTTATCCCCTAACCTGACTATTGGAGCATCGGCCGGAGGCCAACAGCTGGTAACCATTTTTGCTCTGAATGTGTAATTTTGGATGTGTGAGCTCCGCTCAATACACACGTTGCTAGCGTGGAATTTGGTGAAACCGATTTGGTGAGCACAGTTTTCTATCCTAACCATTTTGGCCATCTAAAGACGAAGATAGACACATTCGTGTTTCCGTCTTCTTTGGATCTCTTCAGGTAAGAGATTCCAGCAACCAACTTACGATACAGTTTGCAGATTTTTGCTTACTTAAGAGGTTGACTTGAAAGGCACAACAATTTTGGTGCCTAACATATTCTTATTATCATTTACACGATTGAAAGAAAAAATATCATAATTCAATATATACGCCAAGTTATTTAAAAGCCCTCACACAACAAGGGTAAGGTCTGGAGAATGAACAGAACAAGCAGTGATTCCACAGGAGTTAATTCATAGCTTACCGAATTGGTTACACAATCACGTCAAAGAGTATCTAAATATTTTTTGACGTATTTTTACGGCGTCGCAATCCCGTGGCGTGCGTCGGTGTCACCGCAGAAGCAGATTGCAGCAACGAAGGTGTCCCAGGAATCCGATGGCTTGAGGAGTTGAGTATGTCTTAACGTTGACCCAACACCTTGCAAAACTCCTGGTTTCAGCAAGGATTGCTCCGCTCCGGGGCATAGCTGGGAGCCAATCAGATGGGATTATTATGACGGCCTGGTGGTGTTGCGAAGAATGGTGTAGACACCGAGTTAGCTATCGAGGGACACATATTCTTTTTCTTCTCCGGACGGCGATTGCACCTACGAACTCTGGGTTCGAGTATGGGTGCAACCCTATGACTTAGAGTGAACATCGACGGCGAAGGAAGTCTCCTATTGGTTTAGGGAAGGAGTGCTATCCTTTACCTATCTCCTGTCTCGACCTTACCCTAACCCTTCCATCCCGACGGGGTCGGCCCCCGGATTTTCGCATGTGGGAATCATGCCGGACGATGCCGCTGGTCGGCGGGTTTTCTCGGGGATCTCCTGTTTCCCCCGCCCATTCATTCCGGCGCTGCTCCATACCCACATCTTGTCACCCCTCACCAGCGCTAAAGACCTCGATGTTATGCACTGACCAAAGTCTCTCTCTCTCTCTCTCTCTCTCTCCCTTCCACTCGCCTCTTATATGCTGTTATTTTCCCGTATTCTTTTTTAACTAAGAGTCTCTGTTACCTTTCATAAGTGTTTTATTCATCTTCATCTTCCAACCAAGAATCTTGTAATAATATGGTATTCTGATACAATATGTCTATTTCAATACAGTTGGTTGTCATATAAATTAAATTGCACCTACATATTAGTATGGAATCTCTACAGTTCAAACGTGTACCTGGATTACTGACTTAAGTAGCAAAATATAATTTGTGAAAATTGAAATAATTCCTTAAAGGCGTCTAGTACCACGCGTTTTAAATTATTTTTAAAGTGTGGGGAAATACATTTACTTACGAATCTATTCTACATGTGCCAATTTCAACAATGTATGAAAAGAAAACACGCCTCAGACAAGGACGGAATAGCATTGATAAAACACACGCTTGTTAAAAATATTGTGTCGAAGTCCTCCAACACAGCTAAAATATATGATCACAGTTTTAAATCCCATAGCAAAAATTGATCGGTGGGAATAGTTCACGCAAGTTCAGTGCTTGGCTTTTCGTTACAATGCGGCATTTGATACGCATTTCAAGGTCACCTTTATAGCTTCGTAGTATCTGAGCCTATGAAGAGCAGGTAGGCGGCGCCTTAAGAGGACGTGGTACATAATTCAACGCTAAAAAGCATTAATCTATAACTGTAGGTTTCTTAAACCTACTTTGTGAAAATTAAACAATAGCAATCCTAGACAACAATTTAAGCTAACGTTTGAAACAAAATTGTTTCCAGTGTTACGAACTTCTGAGTTACAATCTCTGACGCCGGAACCTCGTGCATTTAACTGCGGCGCAAGAGATCACGCGTAACGAATGAGTAATTCTGGATAAATATTTGCTCGTAAAGTTGGCAAATGCCATTATCTAGGATTGCCTTTGAGTATTTTATCCATATCGACATCGAAAAAAACGTAAACATCAGTTGATGTTTTCAGCGTTTATTTATCTACTACGCACTCTTAAGCTAACATCATGAACATATTCATATAGTAACCTCACAAGCTGTGGTAAGACTTCTTGACCTTTTCACTCTCCTTTACCCACCTCCTTCACATTCCTCCTCAAGATGGCGAGCGTTTGTTTCCGTTGGAGTAAGCTAATGAGGTGACTAACTTTCAGGTCATGCAAGACTGTGCAAGATGATTACATAAAAAACCCGAAAACTAGAATCAACTATATGAAGCCCACTTCATTGGGTACGAGAATAACGATCTGAATGAGGTTACGTTCACTATAAATATGGATATATAGGAATGCTCTTGGCTTTTTCTAGCCTGTGCATGGAAGGCAGCAAGAATGACAAGAACAAAACGACGGGCAACAAAGTGGCGAAGAGCGACATTAGTGCAGCGCAGTGATTGGAGAGAGGTGAAGGCAGTACTAGAGAGACAGAGCGAACTGTACATTAGTGAGAGATGCCGGGAGTTACGGCAGAGACTGTACATTCGGGTGTGTGATCGACGAAAGGTTCAGAGTGAAGTCAGCCTAAGCGATTATTAATTTTGATTTGAAACATCGAGAACGAGAGTTTTCAACTGTTAGTGTCTGGCCAGCGTAGTTACATAAAGATTATTTGTGAAATTCAGTTATTGTATTAGCATGCTGTGCTAGACATGAACAGTAGATAGTTTACATATAACGACTTAAATCAAGTGGTAAGAATATTAACTGCAGAGAAATAAGTTGTATGGACTATTCTGTCAATAATTTTGACATTTAGATAATAGTTGGGAACTTTAGTTTGACACATGTATTAATTTAGTATGTCTACCCCAGTCAAACATGACAATATACGGTGTAGACATTTCTAACAGTAATATCACATCGCATAATTTAAACTTTATGACTGATGGTACACTAAAAATGAATTACACTCAACTGTTTAAGGGCGCGGTCTACCGCAATTTTCATCATCATTATTTTATTTTGTATTTGTACCAGATATTTTTTTCTTATTTTAGACACAAAATGTGACTAAATTTGGCTGTTATGAAATTTTTTTTAGCTCTTGTAGTTTTCGCGTAATTGCTTGATAAATTCATATTTTGCGTGTTTCCATTTTAACGACCACACTAAAACCAACAGCTATACCAAAACATAAAAAAATCACAGTGGATAAAGACATTGCAGGCTACAATGACATGCTCATAAAATTAAAGAATGAAAATTATTTGTGTTTTAAAATGAATTATTGAATTTTTAAATTTTTATTTTCAGTTTCAGCATTTTTTCAATTAAAAAAAATTTTATTCTATAATTTCATGAACATGTCATCGTAGCCTGCAATGCCTTTATCCACCGTGATTTTTTTTAGTTTTGTATATCAGTTGGTTTTAGTGTAGTCGTTAAAACGGAAACATGCAAAATATGACTTTAACAAGCCATTACACGAAAACTATGAGAGGTAAAAAAATTTCATTAGAGCCAAATTTAGTCACATTTTGTGTCTAAAATAAGAAAAACAATATCTGGTACAAATAAAAAATAAAAAAATGAAGATGAAAATTGCGGTAGACCGCGCCCTTAACCGAGCAAGGTGGCGCAAAGAAAACACGTTCGACTCGCATTAGGTAGGGCACGGGTTCGATCCCTGGCTCCGGAAATCGTCCTGATTTTGGTTTTCCGAAACCGCTCCAGGCGGATTCTGGGATGGTTCGTTAACAAAGGCCATGGCCGACTCCTCTCCCAGCTCCTTTCATTGTACCAAGTTGTATCACCGTCTATAATGACCTCTATGTCGACAAGACGTAAAGTCCACTTACCTCACCTTAAGGCAAGACCTTAATTAGCATTTTCCTCCGGCTTTGTTGGCTATAGACATACAGTAAAGAAATTTTAAAAAATATGTGCATAAAATATCAATGAATAGAATACATGGTAAGATTTTTTTCAAATATTTAGTGTCACATGTTTCTGGGTGTATAAACTGATTTGGTGAAAATGTAGATTTTGTACACGGGAAACCTTTTTAAATATATGTTCTTTCTCGATACGTCAATTATTTCATTTTCAAAAACATACCTTATGAGAAATAGGCCTACTGGCAGGTACAGACAGTCTTTAACCTACCATAGTTCGTGATTTTAAGGCTTCGAACTTCAGTAACAGGTAAATGTTACACATTGTAACTGTGATCTTATATGTTGTTGAAACTACACATGTATGCTCTCTACTAGGTGTACAGAATATATGAAGCCTACAATGTGGTTTATAATGATATTAAGATAAACCCTGGGTAGGCTATATGATCGGTTTACCCTGAACCTGTTGTGCCCAATAACTTCATAAAAAATTTATTAGCAGTAAGCTCAGAGTAAAGTTAAAGTAGATATTTATTATTGACATAAAAATCCTACATTGTTACATCAAATTAAATTAGTATGCTATATTTACCCGAAATATTTTTAAATAACGAAGTGTCAAAATCAAAAGCTACATGGTACGGGGACATTCAGTAAAGGAAATCGAAATTACATACTGAAATAAAGTATTTCGCGCAGAAATAATACGTAAGGCAATATTTTTAAAAACGTTTTAAAACGCAGAACGACCTACGTTTGCATTGAAACTAATTCGAAAATAACGAACTACAAAAATAATCTGCTGGAAACAAATATTTTTGAAGTAGTGAATTACATTTAGTGAGAAAGGGAATAACGCAATACTCGTTTGTTAGTTTTCGAAATTTGTTCATTCTTGTGGCACACAGTTGATGACACACTGAAAAAAATACTTATTGGCCACCGCAATATATTTTATCATTATGGACCTTACCAAAAAATTTTTTTTGTGGTGACCGCTAAATTTTTTTGTTATCACCATTAAAGTTTTGCAGTGACTACCAAACGATTTTGTGACCACTGCAAAAATATTTCGTGAGGTCCATATTGACAAAACATTTTGCATTCACCACAAAAACCATTTTATTGTGCATTAACACACGACTGTGCAAAAACGTTAAAACTGAAGCTGATTCCACTAAGAGAGTAAGAGAGGTAATTTCGTCGTTAATAATAACTTCTTAACAAACTCTATCTCGTGTATGTATATATATATATATAAAGCACATCTTACTGACGAGTACCATTAGCTATGTGATCGAGGCATAGTAAGACAGCACTCAGTTGATATTGAAGCACTAAACAACTGATGCCGGATTTACAATAGCGCGGCAGATGCAATGCGAAGGGCGCGGTGCGAAATTAAAATTTTTCGCTATTGCAAACATTAATTCGTCTGCCATGCGAGAAATACTAAAACAGTATTAAGGCCTTGCTCTTTAGTTTTGCAGTGGCTTAGAAAACATATTTTTAAACGCAAATTAATATACATACCAAAAATTCATTCTTAGAGTTCTAAGACATATATGTCATCGTTTGTATCTGAATTGTTCTGTTGCAATACACCAAATGGATGTTTAGATTTTTTCCCCCTGAATTATAACATGTTTTGTGGTCAAAGTAAGCCTAAATGAAGCAAAATAATTTTTTTGCTTGCAAACGGTACATTATTTTTAAAAAACGCTGTGGAAAATTGTGTATCGTATGACTGTAAACAGTCTCAAAATTTTTAAAAGCATTTGGTTAAAAAAATAATTTGAGTTATTTGCAATTGTTTGAAATAATTGTAAAACCACGGCCTTAAGTGCGAATAGTTATTTGACATTGTAAATTAACCTCTTGTACGAGAGCCATAGATGTTTACATTTTAATTTTTTTGCGTTATTTGTAATATAGTAAAATACATAAATGCAATATACTACTAACTCACCAGTTTCTTCTAAATTTGGGCAAAAAAAACTTAATTCCTTTATTTAGCCTTGAAGCGTCCGCGACGCGAATAAAATATAAATACTTACTTTTCGGAAATCGCGTCGCGTTCGCGCTTTTTGTCACGCTGACATCATAGAAACCTCGACGCTGATTGGCTGGCAAATTACTTTATTCGCGTCGCGCAATTCTCTTTGCGTCTGTTGCAGTGTTGTATATCCAGCATATTACTCGTCGTTTCGAACCACACTACGTTGCGTCGTTTTATGGGGAACACTAGTTTAGCTGTCTCGTTCCCACCGAGCAATGTACATGCAAAATTACACGAAGAGCGTTGCTTTAATCAGCAACAAACGTTTTTACCACCGTGCGAACGTAGCTTTTTTCTTGCTATGTACATTTCCAACACTTACTCGGGATTCGAACCTGGAACTTCATCTTCCTTAGCCATATTAATACAGGAATTAGTCTGATGCTTTCTTATTGGTCGGATGCAATAGAAATGGCACCTATGTAAGAAAAAACTGGCATACACGTCAAGCGTAATTTGTACCAACATTTTGCCCAAGGTACAAGCACAGTGTTTTCGTAGAATTCTGTTTATTAACTCCTGACAAAAAAGTTGGTTTGTGATAAGTTTGACGTCTATGTGTGTCTGTGGCTTCGCATCAATGAATTTTTTTAAACTGAAACCTACTTTCATCGGGATAGTTCTTAGCTGTATTTGACGACAATCTGTGCAGTTCTTAAAAGTTATGAGCTCTATTCCGATCTCCTGTGAGAATTTCCTACGCGTAAAATTAAATATTTATTACAATTTCATATTTTATTTGTTTAATCGACATGAATTTTGGTACGTGGTTCTAAATCCGACGGTCCACAAACGATATCGTAACATGGGCCTGATACTGCGAACATGCACGTAGTATCTATAATTCTGTAAAGTCTTTCCTTGCAACCAAGTGTTAGTTTTTTTAATGATAAATTCTTAATCAGCATATATATACATATACAGGATAGTACTGAACAACACCGACAAACTCCGGGAGGGGATTACTTATGAAAAAACAGGGACAAATTATAGTTTGCATTTTTCGCCTGAACTTAATATTAGCGAGTAATGAGTCTTTCAATATCAACATTTATAATTTTATTTCTCTAAAATATCGAAAACTAAATGACATAAATAATCAATATTTTCAACATTACTTAATGCTGTTGGGACCTTCAAATAACAGGAAATACAACTTGATACCTTCCACCCTTATGAAATAATAGGGTGACTAACATCTAATTGCATATACTATTTTACCATCAGCATTTCCGAACATTTGAAGATGGTTAGTTGAGAAATGAAACCTGTGTAATAAAAAAGGTCCTCTTGTTGCAACTGTCTAGGACGTACCGTTTGTGCTCAAACACACTTGAATATTCGCGCAGACGTACAGAGCCTAGATAACTGCCTAGACCATAGGCAATCCTGCGAACATCCGTGTGATGTGTTGAGCGTACAGACTATGATGGACATTCACTGAAAACACCAAGTACAATACTGTTAAAAGTCTCAGATCAGTTTGTTGCTAGCATTCTGCGTACATATCGTAGCAGTTGTGAACGAAAATGGTAGGTCCCAGGCAGCTGAAACATGTGTAAATGTCATTGTGTTCGTCACGCTTATAAAAAACCAAACACGAATAAATTCGCAATGTATTACTTGGAAAGGAAAAATAATAGTGCAGTGTAGGTATCAATGTTGTTTCTCTTCAGCATGTCATCTTCCAGTAGTCAGGATTTTAAAAGTAATTGATTTGCATACATTTTTAGGATCCCCACACGATGCAGCAATAAATCGAGCATGTTACGTCTTTGAAAATGTCGTAGGTCATGATATTCTCTTAATTTGTATCATGGGTGTGATTGCAAACACAAAAACAGTTCAGAGAGTTTATTCTTGTCGAAATAAACAGTTTTCATTCAATTCCTTAAAGAAGTAGCATGCATGCGTAACAGACAAAGAGAGTCGAGCCGTGTGGGCTACTTGCAATACACATGCAGATGTAGTTATGCGGGTTGCGATCGTGGTGAAGGGCATTAAAAAAAAACAAGTATTACGTGATAGCAATACATACCACTGTACTGACCACAGTATTGAAATTAAACAATTAAAGACATTAACAGCCACAAAAAAAAAAAAAAAAACAAGAAACGTAGAAGCGTTTTAAGACTTAAGAATCAGCAACAAGCAAAAACGATTTCTTGTAGGAATACTGACAGAAAGAATGAAGATATTCGGACGGTTCGTAACATTTAAGATTTTGAGAGCCAAAGAGGGGTGACATGGTGTAAACATGGCGTTCCGCTGGGAATGGAGGATAAGGAAAATAGGAGATACACAATAAAAGCCATCGGCCAACGTCATCGTACCGGCACAATTCCCACATGTGTAAATTGGTGTGACCCCCGGCGGTAATCAAAACCGTATCGTGACAATTAGACCACCGTGGTGGTTGTAGCTGCAATACTTTGGAGAAACAAATTTGATACCGACACTGTACTATTATTTTTCTTTTTCAATCATTACTCTCACTAAGTTATTCGTGTTTGGTTTATTATGAGCATGACGAACACAATACAATTTCATTTACACATGTTTCAGCTACATGGGACATACCATTTTCGTTCACAACTGCTACGATATGTACGCAGAATGCTAGCAAGAAACAGATTTGCAACTTCAACAGCATTGCACCGTTGTTTACAATGAATTTCCACCATAGTCTGTACGCTGAACACATCACACGGATGTTCGCAGGAGTGCCTATGATCTAGACTGTGATCTAGGCTCTGTATGTCTGCGCGAATATTCAAGTGTGTTTGAGCACAAATGGTACATCCTAGGCAGTTACAACAAGTGGGCCTTTTTTGATATACAGGTCTCATTTCACAATTAACCATCCTCAAATGTTCGAAAATGCTGATGGTAAAAAAAGTTATATGCAATTTGATATTAGCCACCCCTATTATTTTCATAAAGTTGGAAGGTATCAAGTTGTATTTCCTGTTGAATTGAAAGTCCTAACAGCATTAAGCAATGCTGAAAATATTGTTCTTTTATTTATGTCATTTAGTTTCCGATATTTTGGGTAAGTACGATTATAAATGTTGATATCCAAAGACTCATAGGCGATAAATGAAAAATTTAAATTGTGTTTGTTTTTCCATAAGTAATCGCCTGCCAGAGTTTGTCGGTGTTGTTCAGTAACAGTCGGTATATGCTGATTAAGTGTGTGTGTGTGTGTGTGTGTATATATATATGTATATATATATATATAAAGTGTTCTGACTGACCCACTCACTCACTCATCAACGCACAGCCCAAACCTGGATATAGAACCATGCATTTTTTAAGGAAGTTTCTCCTTGCCCCGTGGGCACCTACTAAGAATGGATTTTTCGAAATTTGATAACTAAGGGGGTGAAAAAGGGTGAAATGTGTTTTCAAGGAATCCCTGATATCTTATTAACCGAAAAAAGATATAATAATTTTTTTAACTTCAAAATATTGCCCAAGGAAATGCACATTTGCGAATTTTTCGATTTTGTGAAGTTCGAAAACTAAGGGAGTGAAAAGCCGTACAATGTGTTTTTCATTAATCCGTGATTTTTCCTAAACCATTTTATATAGTGAGGAGATTTTTTTAAAAATTATACTTAAGTAAATATTTAAAAAGTAGCTATTATTAGAATTTTTCGAAATTCGTCCTTGAAAGCTCTTAAAAAAATTAAACGTGTTTTCAATTAATCCAACTTATCTTATAAACCAGTGGAAATATTGAAATGAATTTTGCTGTAAAATAAATCTTACGTAAATATCAAAAAGTAAATTCAGAATTTTTCGAAATTCGTCCCTGAAAGCTGTTAAAATAGTAAAATGTATTTTCAAATAATCATCTTTGCCGCTTATAACCGTTGAGATACTATCGATATTATTTTTTGATAAGAATGAAGCTTATGTAAATATCTAAAAATCAAATTCAGGACTTTATGAAATTCGAAAATTAAGGATGTGAAAAAGTCAGTAAAATGTTACAGTCTTCCGAAAGTAAGAGAATGATCATGGAGCAATAACTCAACAGTTGTTTCTTTTTGCCAACCTACTCATTAATAACACCTCTTTGGACTGTAGGAAAGAATTATCTGCCTTTAAGCATTCACTCGGGTATTGTATGAAGTTAGTGATGTGGGAGGGGTGGGGTTACGGGTTCGTATCCCGTGCAAGACTTTGCGATGGGAATTACTATGACATCATACGAGAATATTGCGCACACTCATTACACTGAGCTAAGGCAATTAATAGTTCACTGTTATTGAGTACGCTACCTGTAAAATGCCTTCATCACATATTTTATCCAGAGTTACTGTTTACATTACGTAATTTCACGCGGGCAACGCCGCAGCCGGACAGCTAGTGTGTGTGTTGTGTGTGTAGTATATATATATATATATATATATATATATATATATATATATATATATATATATATATGTGTGTGTGTGTGTGTGTGTGTGTGTGTGTGTGTGTATTAGTCTGGAGACTAATATTTTATACAGTTAGTCAATTGTTCTACTTATTTTTTAAGTTGCAATAAAATGTGATATTAAGATATTATTATGTGAATTAATAATAATTTTATTAACTGAGTATTAAAGATTTTAGCCTATAAGTTTTATATGTCAACAAACACTTCAACACCTTTTAAACAGCATTTAAAAAAATATATCGTATGTAAATTATTTTAAATTATTGTATATGTATTGAAGTTTTAGAAACAACAAATAACACTTTAACGAAAAATTAAAAGTTAACCTTGAAACTATCCATTAAAAAGTAAATAATAATCGTTTCAAATTATTGTTGACTCTTGGAATCCGCAAGGAGAACGCCAAGTAAACAAAGTAGATAGATGGTTTAATTTTGCAAAACTGATACAGAATAGAACAAATCGACAGGGTCAAGTCGACAAAATAATGTAACAATCCAAATTTTATTTTACCTGCAAGTTAAAGATTTGGGCTTATATTTTGAAACTGTCACAAATGTACATACAATATACGTAGTTTTGTTGTGGTTACTATACTTTGCTTCAAGTTAGATTTAGTGGCTTAGTGTAATAACAACCCAAAATTTTAAATTGAAACAGAAAATCATATAAATAATATACTACATATAGGCAGTGTCTCCAGAAGTAGCCTACATCTGTATAACTACACATGTGTCTTAGTTCAGTAGTTTTACAACGCCAGCTGTACTTTAAATGGAAGGTCTAATGGCACGGAATTGTGTAATATTCAGCTCAGTAGTATATTATGTAATCTAATCATTAAAAAACACAAATAAATTATATATAATTTAAAAAATTCAGTACTGTTAAATTGTCCTGTTTAATACCTCTGCACTTACTACTCAGGTAATTTTGCCCTTACATGTAAATATCAGTTGCTATCTTTGTTTGTAAGGTAATTCTATCAAAATGTTGTTCACTGTGAAAATAAATTATATGGAAGCAGTGTAAATCTCTTGAAGAAAATAATTACAAACAAAACTTATCTGGATGAACTTTCCCCTCCCCGCAGGGGAATTACACATGTCATCAAATTATTTATGGAGATAGAAGAAAATTCCCTATTTCACTGAATTCCAGGCTAGACTTTACTAACATATGTACACTCAAACATCAATGTACAGATGATGGTTTGCTGCGGGAAAACTTGACTGTTTGCTGGATTGCAACACACGTTCAGCCTACCTGATTACTGGTTTTAGCTTGTGCTCACAACTTTTACCCTATATGACTGAGCCAAAATGAATTTAGATATTGTAATATTTGATGCCTGTTATTGGTCTGTAGATAGCTACGTTGTGTCAGAAGTATATCACCGAATCATACATATTGCAAGAAACTACAGCGTTTTCAAGGGTATATTGGCACAAAACATTTTTGCGATATACCATCATCTCTAGCTATGTGGAAAATGGT
Organism: Medauroidea extradentata; assembly: GCA_003012365.1. Classification (NCBI taxonomy): domain Eukaryota; kingdom Metazoa; phylum Arthropoda; class Insecta; order Phasmatodea; family Phasmatidae; genus Medauroidea; species Medauroidea extradentata. The sequence goes on along the minus strand of PNEQ01067273.1, from coordinate 30,153 downwards.
TATCTATTTGTAAGGACCCTGAATATTCGCGAAAAGGATTTCGTACCAACTTGTTTCATTGTCATATGGGCACATATATTCAGGTGTGCTTTATGTTCAGTGATTGGAAGTTTTGACTCACTCACTTCTTGGGGTTCTGTCCGCCAATCACAGACGTGTGGTTTCTCAGTAACCGTAATTTGTTTGACACAGTCAAATAAGTGAAGCCTCTGCAGTTAAACAAACTGCCAATAACCATGAAGCAGAGCTGCAAATGTGTACACAAGGCATTGAAACAATGTGGTACAAAAGTCATTTATGCGAAAATTCAGGGTCCTTACTTATTTATAATTGGCCCAGAACCTAACCCCACCCCACCTATACCACTCAGGAAGTGGCAAATAATTAAAACATGAGAAATTGCAAAAAGACAGACGCACTGGTTTTTAATTATACCCTTTGTCTACAAAAGAATCCGAGATTATTTTCTGGCCTTACTGAAAAAAAAATTTAAATATACCACTCATATAGGAGAATTAATAAAATAGGTATGATAAAATTGTTCCCTAAACGTCTCGGTATTGTGATAAACAAAACACTTAAATTATGACAGGGCCGGATTACCTACATCAAAGAAGAGTATTACATAGGTTTGATTATGTTATAATAGTACAATTTTATATTGAGTTTTAAAAATAAAATTAAAAAAAAATACTGACACACTAAATATTTTAGCTCATTTCCGGGCACGACGCGACGTGCTTAACTTTTATTAAAAGAAGACAATGGCGAACATGGCTGCCTTAAAGTTAAATACAACTGTCGGGTTCAAAACAAAGTGTTATTGGTGTGTGTATGTGTATTGCGTTTTTAACTGCTTGGTATGTCACAAAGTTAAGGAAAAAAAAACAGTTTTGTTTACAAAGTATTCGTTCACGGCTAATACATTTTTCCGTATGATTGCTGTAACACGTTTGTGCAACTGTGAAACGGTGGTTGCGTTTGATTACAAAATACTTTATGTTAGTATAATTAAGATGTATTACATAGTTAACACGACATTTATATTTTATTAACGTGAACGAATTATAGAAATGTATTTGTTTCAGTGTATTTCATCTCAACTATGTTACTTTTTCCTGTGTAGTAAACAAATAGCGAACAGTTAAATAACGCTCTGACCCGACGTTCAATTTTTGAAGTCTCACAAATACTGCAATCAAAATTAAACTGTTGCGCGTTTAAATAAGGAGTGCAAAACTTTTACCTTACAACATACTATTGCTTTAATATACATTTCGAAAATAAAAAAAAAATAAATTCTAATTAAAACTTTTGGAAAAGGATGGTGGTACGAGAAAGATAAAAAGTATAATTTTACTGGTGTATATTTATGCTGTAAAAAATAAATCGTATCATGTGTGCCACATTCACGCATTTATTAAAGTAGGATCTAGCACCAGAAGAATGGGTGAATTCTGGCGGTCTTACCTTGGACACCCCTGTGTCGTCCTCCATCTATTTGATTTTCTGTGGACCGCATCTCCGTGCATGACGAAGACAGCACTTCGTCTCCCGCGTTCTCCATCCTACATCACCCCTTACCCCCTTTTTTTCCACCTTCTAAGACGACGCCCCGTTGTCTACCAACAGTTGAGGTGCTCGTACCAACTCGGACCGACACGAGGTGCCACCCTTCATAACATTTAGCTTTTCCAGTTGGTGTATCTCGGAGAAGTATTCAGTTGTTTTGTTTGTGCTGGACAAACAAGGAAAATAAAACCTATATGTATTTTGGTTTCACGTTGCGCCAGGGTTGGTGCAGGGGCTAGAGTACCCACCTACGACCAGAGCGTTACGGGTTAGATTCACGGCGGGTTCGGTCCCCGGATTTTCACATGTGAGAATTGTGCTGGACGATGCCTCTGGTCGGCTGGTTTTCTCGGGAATCTCCCGTTTCCCTCGCCCCTTCATTCCGGCTCATGCTCCGTACTTACATCGTGTTACTCCTCACAAGTTTTAAATTCCTAGAAGTTAATTGCTCACAAAAATCTCCTAATTTATTCACGGTACTTGGGAAGTTGCTCTCAATGCATCTCAAGATATGTTTGAATTACCGATTTTTTGTACAGTTTGGCTGTTTAAGAGTGCGTGGTATATAATTCAACGCTAAAACATCAATCTAAAACTGTAGGTTTCTTGGAGTCAATTTTCGAAAATTAAACAATAGCAATCCTAGACAATACTTTTAGCCAACGTTTTAAACAATATTGTTTCCAGTGTTACGAACTTATGAGGCATAATCTCTGACGCCGGAACCTCGTGCATTTTACTGCGGCGCAAGAGATCATGCGTAACAAATGAGCAATTTTGGATAAATATTTACTCATAAAGTTGGTAAATACCATTATCTAGGCTTGTTATTGAGTATTTTATCCATATTGGCTTCGAAAAATTCGTAGAAATCAATTGATGTTTTCAGCGTTTGTTTATATTGTGACACTTCACGAACTCATCAATACGTAACATATGACCAATACTTGTGACGTAATAAGTCAAATACTATTCTAAACACAATAACTCTTTCTCGCCTTTCCAAAATTTTCACGTAACGCGTATGGTTATATTTGTGACTATTGACGAAGGTATTTACGCTAGTAATTTTACAATTTATTTCAGCGAAAACATTGTTATGACTGGTTAACAGCGAGATTTTGATCGCTGTGGTATGAAGTTAGTATAAAACAGCCCCTAAATATAGGGGTAGGACGCGAAAAACAAGCGATCCCCGAGGAAAACCGCCTATCAACAGCATCTTCCGGAACGATTCCCACATGGGTCGAACCTGCATCGCATCGGGTAGGATGCAAACGCCCTAGTCACTTCGACAACCGTGGTTCCACGTTGTTTTGACATGCAATTATAAATCCGCTACGTGTTCCCGCCTTCGGGCAGGGCCGCATAGTGTATGAGGGAAGACCGAGGTGAGAAGTTTGGGCCGGCTGCTCGACTAGCGAGACATGCCTGTCGCCCGTCAGGTGAGATGAATGCGGAGCAGCGACGGAATGAGAAAGGCGATAACTTCAGCCAGAAGGCGATCCGGGTTCGATTCCCAGCGTGGTCGGTTCCCGGATGTTTGCACGTGGGAATCGTGCCAGAACTATGCTGTTGGTCGGCGGGCCTTATCGGGGGCTTCCAACTTCCCACGCCCCTTCTATCCGGCGCTGCTCCATACTTACACGATGTTACCCCCACAAGTACTTAAGACTTCGATGTTGAACGCTGATCAAAATCTCCCACTTACTCACTTTAAGTGTGCTCAAGTAATAATTTTGTCTTATGCTGGATCATTCATTGTCTCACCTATCACATATACAATAGAAAATAATTTCTTAAACTTGGTTTCCGTGTTTCAGCACGATTATTTTTTTCATATGTAATCAAATGTGTTTTATATATAAATATGCAATTAACTTTTTACTGACTGAAAAATCTGTTTTGTTACATAATATTTGGTAGCTTGTACTTAATTCTAACAAATACTTACGTACAAGGTTCATAATCAACTGCGAATTTCCCTGCAATTTCATCTACTTCCACAACCTGCAGGTGAGGAGACCTACTGTCTAAAATTCAGAATTACCTCCTGTGTTTTACTTAAAAAGTGCTCAGCTCTTACGCAAGCCATTAAAGATTAAAGTGTCACTACAGCAGCAGCACACCACTCCATGTTACGTAAGAAAAATCTTTCCGCGAATTTGTTTTTTAATTCTACTTCAATTGCAATAACATCTTACAGTAAGAACATCTTCCGAAATTCTTTTTCGTATCACTGGTGTTTCCACCTTCTCGCAGTTAATTTTAATCTCTGTCTAACCCCGTGTCAATATTTTCTTATTATTCTAACATCGTTTTTGTCGATAACCTGAAAGGTATTTTGTGATGGAGCTGTTAAATATTTGACAAAATACGTACGATATTATGTTAGGCAATCGTCTTCATGTACTCCTAGGTAATCTATTGAAAATAAAAAAGGAGTTTATACAACACATACAATGCAGCAAGTATTGGAACAAACAGTTTATCACTGACGCTATCAGCAGAGGTCATAAAATTTTGTCGTCAAATATATAAAAAAATTAAATTGTAAAAGTTTCCCTCAAAATTTACTTTGGAAATCTCCATTTTTAGTTATATCACTTGTGATTTTCAGTGTAAAATATTTAGGAGAAATGTATTGAGATTGTGGTTTTAATTTTACGAAATTCATCTAATATAATGCAAAAATAAATAAATAGAGGTGTTTCCAATTTTGGGTTTATCAGGATAGCTACCAGGGAATTCGTTAGAACATCTCGAAAATTGACGATTGGCCAGGAACTCTACCTGTCCGTCGTTCAGCTCGTGTCGATGCGGAGTACGCATCACTTGCTGCGGTCTAGAAAAACAGAATTTCTTAATTAGGCGGATAAAATGTTCCAGCAAGTATCGCTAACAGTTCGGCTCACACACAAAAAAAGGGGGAAGTAAAATGTTCAGAAGTAATTTACTGAAGGCACGATTTTCAAAGTTTTACTCTTATTTTGAGTGTACATACTAGCATCATGCTTTAAAAAGACGAAATTACTATTTTTTATTTGATAGTGGACTCAATGGAATCGTGACCACTAAAGTATCGTCTTCATGAAGCAAGGAGGTTGGAGCGTTCGCTGTTAGAGTCAATTTCCCAACGTGATTAAAACATTTTTTATATCGAGACACCTGCAAGTACGAAACCCGGCCAGTTTCCACTAAATCCGTTTCAGATTACAAATTACACTGTCAAAAATTTAAGTTTAATAACCTTGCATACGTAGAATGAAAATTCCACGTACGCGTAAATTAATATTACTGTCTTTATTTCTAGGAAATGTTCTTGCATTAAGATATAATTATGTAACTGTTCAAAAACAGTCGAAACTCTTTAGTAAAAATCCAAAAGTACCTTAACATTTGCAGTTTGTAAAAGTAAGGTTTCTATTATCTGGTGTTTGCAAATGCCTGTAAATATTTTGTTCTGGGTGTTTACCCCCAAAACCGAAATATTTTTATCACACCATGACGTCTTGTAATACTGAAATTGATATTAAATTAATGTATGACTAAAGGAAACTTGCATTTACCAATAATGTAAATATATTCATTCTTATGTCACTCCAAGAAGGAAATAACTACTTTGTATTAATGCGAACTTTATATTTACAGGATTTATACTAACAAGGTATCATCGCATTTCGGACGGTGCAATTGCAGCTCTGTCTTTTCCCAGTAAACCAAGAAAGATAAAAAAATATAAGAACTAAGCCTTGTTTGGTTGCAGCTATATTACATATACATAAATTAAAAAAAAAAAAATTCCCCGAAGGTTTATTTGACGTAATTCGTAATTTTCCTATAGGTTGTAATTCAGGAAAACGTAACTTGCTTATATTTTATTGTACCTTACTTAAATTTCTCGCAAGGGGCCACCGTGGCCGAATGGCCAGACTATTCACCTCCCACCAAGGCGAATTGGGTTCGATTCCCGGCAGGGTCAGTCTCCGGATTTTCGCGTTTGGGAATCGTGCCGGACGATACCACTGGTAGGCGGGTTTTCTCGGGGATCTCCCGTTTCTCCCGCCCTTTCAATCCGGCGTTGCTCCATACTCACATAATGTCACCTTTCACCAGCGCTAAAGACCTCGATGTCAAGCGCTGACCAAAATATCTTCTCCCACTCGAAAGACACACAGCTGCAATGGCGTATGTACAAAATATTTAGTTTCATTTTGCATATTATTTTGCAGCGATGGGGAAAAACTTTATTGCATGTCAAAAGATATTCCGTTGCATGACGAGAGAATCACCACATTTAACGATCGCAAATCGAAATAATTAAATGAATATTGAAACCACGACTGAAATAATATATTCGGGATATGTTATAGAGCAGGTACGTAAATTGAAAAGACAAGAAGTAATGAAGTAATGCTACTGTTACTGCACACATTTTATTTATACTTACGTTTGTAAAGTTTTATAAGCAATTATTTTTTTTCGATATGTATTACTTTTAATGTGATTCCAATTCAATTAACACATACACATGTGTGTACATGTTCCTGTGTGTAAATGTTCCTATGTGTGTATATATATATATAAATTACAATTACTGCAGTAATTTTTAACAGGTTGATATCAGAGTGTATACTGATACTTTATTTTGAACAGTATGGCTCTAAGTCAAAATCATATTAAGAAATTTAATCATGGCCTAAAGCACAGTAAAATAATTTTAGTTCTTCAAAGAACCTGATGACATTTAGTTTACATTATGATAATTTAAGTATTTTGTGTTCAAAATTAAAAAAAAAATTACACCTGTGCTCGAAACCAGATTTTTGGTATATATTTGATATAATAAATTGAGAACTTTTGAAGTCCTAGTCGTTTAAGCTAATTTGTATATTTCATCTCCTTATTAAAAATAATGACATCGTACTTATAAGTTAACGGTTGAGGCGATTAAATAATATAAATGTCTGATTATTGCCTTTGACGATGATATTTCAGACATTATCGTTTTATTGTACACAGCCAAACTACAAATTCTGTCAAACTTTTTATCTAAGTCTTTCTGGCTGCGATGAACATCACAGGAAAGTTACAGGAAAATCATCGTATATAGGTTGTTCCAGCACGAGACCGGAGCATATTGGTACAGTGTAGTGTTGAAGGTCGCCGAATATGTGGGGTACGTTACTAAACACGACGATGGAATATTGTCTGCAGCCTCGAGGACATTAAAACACGCCGCAACATACTTCCGCCGTAAGACGCGATAAACGGACGCAAGTTTGATATGCATGGCAATTATTTAAGAGGCACAAAAGGCGGAGACGTGGGGCTGTCTGCCGCCATGTGACCATTAGGACGCCATGTTGTTGCCCTAATTCCTGACATACCATACTTGACCGTCGTAACCGAGCCTGTCCGGGTTAATAACAGACGACAGACGTCAAACCACAACTATATAATACTTGGATTCTTTAAAGCCATGCTCTCTAGTGCTTCAGCGATTTTGATTTTTTACGTCTAAACGAGAGCATGTCTGGTAGTTTTGTTTAAAATCGTCTTCTCCATGTTGGCAGATTTTAACGGCAGTAAATACTACGGTTTTAGCTAATTGTGTAATTAATGAAATTCTGGTTGGTTGATTTTTTAGTCTAAACCACATATTTTCTTGCTTTGAAAAAAAAAGATAGCTATCACGGCAAAATCAATTTCTTACAAACCTACCAGAGAGATTTTGATATCTGCTCTGGTTTAAGTTTTGAAAAATATTAATCGCATGGTCTTAAATTGCTGAGTTCAAACAGTATTAATAAAAGCTTCTCCTCGGGTGAAGTTTAATATAACCTACTTGTACAATTTAGTAATTACATATTTTATGCTTTTTTAAACAATGTATCTTATTCAAATGCCAGAAGTTCATAATAGCATCATCCTCAAAGCCTCGCTCTTCAGTTTTGCAGTAGTTTCGAAAATATGATTTAACTAAAATTAATACATATATATCAAAAATTCGTTCTGGCAGTTTTACCACTTATATATCATCGTTTTTAACTAAATTTTCATAATACAATACAACAAACGGATTGTTAGGTTTTCGCCTCTTAAATATCGCATATTTTGTTGTCAAAATAAGCAAAAATTAAGCAAAATATTATTTTTTTTTGTTGACAAACGGTACATTATTTGAAGAAACGCTCTGGCAAAATTGTGTATCGTATAACTGTACACAGTCTCAAATTTTTTCAAAGCATTTGGTTAAAATCTATTCGAGTTATTTGAAATTGTTTGAAATAAATGAAAGATAAGGGCCTTAATGTTGAGGTTTAGTTATAAATCTTCTATAAAGCTTAGTAAAACCGAGTACAAACGACGACCAAGTTGAATCTACAGCAAGGTGCAAACGTCTATTTCTTTGGACATGAATGTCGCCTGCTTCAAGGACCACGGCCACAGTGGAAGTAAATGGAAGTAGCGAAAGAGATGAAGTATAGATGAAGGGATGCGGTACTGGGAGACAGTTCGTCACACCGCCAACCACAAACACGCACTACATACGCCAGCGCGCGCGCACACACAAAAACCGCATCGTACATTCCGTTTGATGCAGTATTCATGAGCGGGACTTGGAGTTGGTTTTGTGGTGCGGCCGGTGTGGATATGGCGGGAAAGCGGGGTGTGTGGGGGTGGAAATATGAAGGGGGAGGGGGTGGTCGTCACACGCTGTTACCCACCGAACCAGCGTGTCCGACACCCTTATCTCTCTCTGCCCTTCCCTTCATCGTCCTACCCGTCTGTGGTGGCGTTTCAACAGCCCCTGTGGGGTCAGGCAACCCTTTCCGTTTCTGAGTCCCCTTACGAAACTGCCCTTTCTCCACCTAGCAACTACCCTTCATGACAGTGTAGGTAGTATTTCAACATCCCGTCACCCTCGAGAATTCTTCAAGACGACACTCACTGCCCACTATCGCCACGCCAGAGTAAACAATAGTGTTCGTTATGCGGTGACAGAAACCGATCTCCGTCACAAACACACTCTCATTTTACTTACTCGTATTCAAGTTTCTGTAAATATTTCGTGTCGAGGATGGAAGCGCCAAAGTCGACATTATTACCTGCGTCATACACCTCGTCGTCTCAAAGCATCACAAGTCGCACACTTTTTTCAATACGCGATGTAAAATCATTGACATAAAAGATAAAACTTAGCCTTCAATAAACGATGGAAAATTGAATTACAAAATAACATTTATTTGATCCATTAAGAAGAAATTGGCTATTCTAGATTTGATCTTCGAAAGAGTCGTGCAACGGGAGTGCCTGACTAGATGAAGTTTTTTGAACATAATCCACTGCGATGCAGATGTTTGTCAAAGAAACCTACAGAGAATATGAAACCATGAATACGCAGAGTACGCTATGGTCAAAGGGATACAAACATAACTAAAATCAATAAATGAAATAAGGACGGCCCAATGAGAGTGAGATATTTTGGTCAGCGCTTAACATCGAGGTCTTCAGCGCCGGTGAGGGATGACATGATGTGAAAATGGAGCAGCGCTAGAATGAAAGGGTGGGGGAAACGGGAGATCCCGAGAAAACCCGCCAACCAACGGCATCGTCCGCACGATTCCCACATGCGAAAATCCGGGGACCGACCCTGCTGGGAATAGAACCCGGATCGCCTTGGTTACCAAATAAGAAAAAATAAGGAAAAAATAAAAGCCAGATACCACTAAAGCAGAAAACACGAGAATCAGGCATGCTTTGGCTAAAGACGAAGCAGGTAAAATAAATTAAAAAACTCTGCACTACGATGAGACGAAATTAAACACAGTAGATTTCCAGACACAATTCCATTTATGAAATTTTATGTTGTGCTTGTTTCCTTTGACCATAGCATACTCTAGTTATTTATGTTTTACTTTTCATTTTAGTTTTATTTGACAGACACCTGCATAGTAGTGGAGTTTGTGCAAAAAACCGGATCCAGTCTTTTCTAGGTTATTACTTTTTTTTTTTGCGGTCTGCATGGCCCAATGCTTGTCAAACAGACACATTCTTTTGCCCGTCATCTCCTGCGGTGAACACTAAATATAGTTCATGTTTCGAAGTTGATTTTTTTTTTAACGTTAAAGGGCAGAAGCATTTCAAGTGAGGTGTTCACTCGTAATCAAATGGAATGGTTAGTTATAAGTAATGAAATGAAGGTGGGCTTTACATCTTGTTATGATTAGCAAGAGCCTCGCCTGGAGGACGGGCTAGCGACGACGGCAGTGCAATCAGGTCAAGGGTTGCACAAGACAAGGGCCTCAGCGATTCTCCCCACCTGCACTGAAGTGTGTCAATATAATGTAATGTATCGGGGGAATCGGGGTCTGTCTCCTGCAAACCTTCCAGCCGTCACCACCTCGCCAGGATGGTCCTGGGTCGAGACCCACGACGTGCCGCCGTCCGTCGATAGCCGACACAATCATCATCAGCCTCCGGCATCATGCTAACGGTGAGGTCTAAGGTGTCCAAAGGGTCACCCATCATAGAGTAGAACAAATAATTATTTAAACAGCCGCTCCCCTCCTATCTAAATTATGTAGTACAACCGTGTAGTATTTTGTAACTAACTTATGTAGAGTAAAGCCACATAATTATAAGTATATTACATATATAAATTAACAGTAACCCTCACCCTTATCATAACCACATACTAGTTTCAGTAAAGAGTGCCAACCTCTGGCTACAGCCACCCAACAACTATAAAGCGTATGTAAAACCTACTAAAATATTTGTTTTACAACAATCTAGTCGACAGCGAGGATGTGAAAGACAATAACACACAACTTTATGCAAGTGCCAAAATTCGGAAATGAGTCCATCAGTCGATCATGGCCTTTGTTAAAAAACCATCGCAGCATTTGCCTAGAGCGATTTTGGAAAACTATGGAGAACAGAAATCAGGACTGCCGAAAACGATAATCGAGCCATTGTCCTCCATAAGGCGAGTTTGAAGTATTAACTTTGTGCTACCTCGCTCGGAAATTTGCCATCTGTTCAGATTGATTATAATGAGACGTAACATTTTCTGTTTAGTTAGATATCAGTTCTTCACACTCATCAGTAGCGTTTTGGGCAAATTTTATGTAATTTGTTAGCAGTAGCTATGCATTTATTTCGCCAGCTATAGTTTTAATTAGTTCGTAAAAGATAACAAATAAATCGTATTATTTTTCGACAATACAAACGTTTTGGAAACACTGTGTGGAAGTCGCCGCGAGGTCTTAAGAAAAATTAATAAAAACTCAAATACTAGTGCGTGGTTCCATTATTGGAATCAATCACTTGTATTTGAGTTTTTATTTATTTCTTCCATTATTGGAACCAAGCACTAGTATTTGAGTTTTTATTTATTTTTTCTTAAGAACTCGCGGCGAGTCGCACAGCACTTCTTTTATCAGGACGAATCTACATTTCTGGTGTTGTGCACGTCTCGTCGTATTGTAAATTGCCAGTCCCCTTATCCAATTGGATAAAAAAATATGTTACTCACGAACGTTCTGTTTAATATCTTAATATATTTGCCCGCTTATTGCAAGAGTTGTTCCATCGTCCAATGTTCTTACATACCACACCATTTTTGAAACATTTTTCTATCCCTGCTAATGACTATAAACAATTTTATAAATTTGCTTACTAATTGATACTCTTTTTCTGTCGAACGTTTAAGATACTTTGAGACCAACATTTACACCACCGACATTTCCCACACCTACCCTCTGCTGCCTGCCTTGAACCTTGTTTGTTTTAACATTTTGGGCGTGGCACGGATACTAGGTGCATCAAGTGTTGTGATTTCAGTCTAGTTTCTTCATAGGATGACCATGAAGCCACAGCAAGCTAATCGTAACACTGGGCTATTGTCCTTCCCCCATTCACATGCAATGGCCAAATTAACACACCAGTTAGCTTGCTATCGCTTCATGGGCATCCCTTTAATAAACGGAACTGCAATCTCAACATTGAATATACCTCGTATGGCCGCCACGCCCAGAAATGTTAAACGAACACTATTCAATACGCAGGTGTCAACTTTCTTTGCAGAGAGTATTGGAAAGCTGGTATACCGATGCAACACGTGTCTCAATTCTCGTGATGAACATGTAGAAATGTATACCTAAAATATGTACGTATCTTTTGACAGTTTTCCTTTTTTTTTTTTTTTACCTTCAATCGTAGGTTGGAAAAAAATGTAACCCTAGTACATCGAAATGTTGTACATAAATAGTGGACAAAAATTCTTATTTCGACGGTGTTATGTAGGACAATGCATTTGTTATTTAGGCATAACACATATTTATTCTTTGAAATAATCTTATAAAATTATTTTAGTCCTTTATCCAATGTTTATAAATAGTGACTACATGGGAATAAAATATTTTTGTAAGTCTATTTCAAATCTGAACTCTCAAACAATAATTTACTATTAACTGCCAATAGATACGTACATATGACAGCTATGTTTCAACATAATCACCACGAGGATAAGCAGGAATAAAAATTACAAGACGTTCTGTATATTATCAACAGAATGTTGCCTTTAAAATGTTTATACAATTTTCGTGGTCTTTATTATTGTTTTTGTAGGTAAATTAACTAACTTAATTTCGTAGTGATAACACTTTTCATTATTTTTAAAGTTAAATGTTCTCGATAGTGTATTTTTACATTATTGTCGTTGTAGAAGTGAGGGTTTATAACTGTGGCCACCTATAAGAGGTGATCATATACTGTTCATTGTATTGGACACACTTTTGAGGACAGTACTATCAAGATAAATAATAAATAAATACTTTTCTGAGGTCTCATAGGTTAGCTTTTGAGTATGGAAAAGTATGTAGCCTACCATGTGTGTACTACATACATTACCTTGTTTAAATCATTAATTGGCGAAAATATACAATTTGGCTGAATAAGTAGCTTCAGAAGTGTTCACTTTAACGTGTATAGCCTATGTAAAAGTTGAAAACGCAAAACAGTTTTTTTTGTACAGGTTATCCTGGGCAATAATGACAACATTCTGTGAGGTAATAGTACTAAAAATTAATAGCAAAAAAAATCTTGCGTTTGAAAATGGCGTCTATGTGAACGAAGGCACGAAATAAACAAGTTTTTTTTATCAGCTACATTGATATAAATGAATTGTCAACCGTTCGTTTTATACCTTATATTAGAAAAAATCTTTTCGCTTCCAGTGGCCATTACTAGCCTACTGTTCTAGAGAATATTGCCCGGATTTATATTCAAATTTACGTGTTTGGTGACACCGTGGAATAGAAAGACGTACTATGTAATACCGATGCAGCTAGGTTTCGAACCTACAGGAAGGATAAGAGTAATGTGGAAGAAACAGTTACAAAAATTAATTTTAGTAAATAAACTGTGGTTTTAAATAACAATAAATTGTAGTTTATATTTAATTTATGAATGTTATATTTGTTCGTAATACATATATTGTTTTATTGTTCCAGAAAAATAACATTTTTATACAATTGATTTAGGTGTCATAATTTAAAAGGCAATATTACAGTTGACGTTGAAAAACGCGCAAATAAGCTTATTCACGTGAACATGAGAAACGTTTAATGAGTCTGGTTCAAACCTATAACTTTATCCATAATGAGTACATAGAGTAGGAAAACACCCAAAGTGTTCTTATTAAACATTTTACCGGAAGACTTATCAACATGCCAACTAATTACGATTGAGTTTTTAATCCTGACTTACAAATCCAATTAAGATTTACGAAGGCGTTGCGACAAACCTGCCATAGATTCCGAGCTACGGCTCCCGCCTGTGGCCTAACAAGAAGGTCCAGAGTTCGAGAGAAAGGCACGGGATAGTTTGAGGCGCGCCGCCTGATAAGTTATGCAAACCACGCATCCTGTGCGCATTACCGCCCAACCGCCTCATGCAGAATGTAACGCCCCGATTGCTGGCAGAAGCTACTTAGCGTACTGACGCTAGTAAGTTTTGATCGCGGCGGAGCGCCTTCGGTGTAGTTTTGATGATAACTGCGCCTCGAGGGGGAAAATACCGACGAAAAAAGACAACCTTTCCTTCAGTCTTGGAAATTAATGATATAATTGAGAGTGTTTAATTGTGCGTTTGGTACACGCTTCCATGTAACAGGGCCTTTAGCTTCAGATTTTGTCTTTTATAGGGTATTTACTATGATTAAGGAAAGAAAAAGTTTACGAGCTCAATGACTTTCATGTTAGAATCCACTGTCCTATGCATGCAGAAGTCCCGTCTACTCGTTCATTGGCCGGTGTTCCAGTGAGTAGCTGTTAGTGGACGAATGGTCGGGGATTAAATATGCACAGGACAGTGAATTATAACTTAGAGGTCAATGTATTGGCAACTTTATTATTTCCTTAACATTAAAATATTAGCAAACATATTTAAAGTAAACCCTCCTTCCATTTCTCGTGCTTAATAATCGATGGGTGTATGTAAGTTCCCTATGGACCCCAAAACGGCTGGAGCGATTTTTATGAAATTTTCAAGCAATCTTCAGATTAACTCAGCGGGTGATCCTCTGAAGTTTGGTAGCGATCAGATCAACAGATTTTTTTATGGTTTTTGCCAATTTTGTGTCATATTTTTACTAAAATTTAATTAATGATTAAAAATTTATTAATTATTTAATAATAATACAATTTTAATTAATAGTAAATAAATAAATTAAATAGAATGGAGACTTGGATGTTTGCGGCATGTCAACGTATAGACTTCAATTCTTGGCTATAAATATTTAGTGCTGTCCGGGTCGCTAGTTGTGCATCAAATAAAGCTTATAATAACACCAAACTATTATAAACAAAATCAAATCATGCAAACAGACTAGAGAAACAAAATAGCCTGGCACTAAACAAAAAAATTACTTACTACCAAAATGCAAACTCTGATTTTCTCTCAGTTTTTCCAAGAACGTATTACATTCAGCATGTTTATTCGATTCAGTACACATTAAAAAATTATTGAATTAAAGTAGTCAGCTCAGTTTTCAGAACGTTATAACATAGATATAATAGTACGAATATGCACTAATTTCATAATAATTGAACTCGAAAAATTAATTATTAAATTTAACGATATTCTACAGTAAGTGTTATTCAATTAAGTTGTGTTATTGCTTTTGTTCACGTACGATTTGGGGCTTCAATGAACTCTAATTATTGTAGCTAAGCAGCATACATACACTAATTTATGTTAGTTTGTCCTTCAAGGTCAGTAGTCTAAACAGGTCTTGTTTAACTAATATCATCGATTTAATTTGGGACAGTATGGTACTATGATAACATAGTGGGAACTGCCCAGAATTACTGCCATTTAACTTTCAACAAGCGAGTATCATGAAGTTGCAGCCATCTTCAGATGTCATGACATTAACATTAATTTATACTCGCCTATAATTACATCTAGTAGTGATTACTAATGAATTAAAATATTTTGCGTTGAGATTGGTTAACGTTTTATTATTATTTTTTATCTATTTGACAGAGTAACAATTCTTTGCTCAAAACTATTAAACAAACCTAAATAAATGCTGTTTTCCAAAATATCCTATAGATAAAAATATTTCTCATAAATTCACGGAAAGTTAATAGCGAAAAACTATCCATGAATATTCCCGGTAATACCAGTCCTTTTCTTCTTCAATGTGAACTCTGGGTGGCGCAATCCTTCAACATTTTATTCATAAAATGTCGGCGAAAAACAAACCTTAATACTCACTTTGGTCAAATCTCACTCGGTTACAAAAGCAACAATTCGACAGCTCTCTTAAAACCAAATTTATTTTGTATGCCACTGTTGTGAGACTGTGCGTAATGGGTGGGCTTAGAAGTTTAAAACCACAGTAACATATCTGAGTAAAGGAGACGAGAGTCATGCGTTGAAAAGAGAGAATAAAACTTTACGAATACCTCTGTCTTCTGCTAACCAATTCAAACTACAAGAAATGAACACAAACATGCGTCGAGAAAATATAATAGTAAGCTGCATTGTCAACAGATCTACTACACCTGAAGTTTATAAAATTAATAATACTGACAGAACGGTGAAGTGTGACAAAACGTAACATAGTTTTAGCTGAGCGATTAAGCTGCACACTCATCCTTACAATTAGTATTTATGTTTAGTTAAATTTAAGTCTTAAAAATTACTTAAATTATAAACCATTCCAGAACTGTTAGAAGTTTCTTTAGTAGGTTGACAAATTACATCAACTGTATTACTCAAAATTATAATAGAGCTCCAAACAATATAAAAAATATTAATTATTTCTAGTCATCCTTTTACAGTAATTCGCGTATCTATTCAGTATTTAAAGCGATGTTGAGACCTTAATCTAGACATCATTCCATAACTTACCTCGTTTGCTATAAATCCTATAAAAATTAGCTCAGCGGAATTTATAGTTTCAGCAATTAGTGGTATACAAAATTGTTCAAAATCCATATCGTTCATACGAAAATACTACGAAGGCTTCGAGAAATACGCATGGCGTTGATACTTATCTGTCCCATGGTTGAATGATGCCGACAAGGTCGCCGATCTTGCACACTATAACGCTATAATATGGACGAAACTCACTAAGGACTCTTCTCCAATAAGTCCGATTTTCCTACAATTCGTACTGTAGAATGGTGGAATAATTAGCTAGCCTTAAGTTACGATGACGCCTTCATCTTTGGATTTAGCTACGAGATAGATAACGCGACCCGGCTATTTCAAACGTTGCCACAATTCCCTATTATTTCGACTCCTCGGGCAAAGAGAAACGGTTAAAAAAAAAAAAAAAAAAAAAAAAAAAAAAAAAAAAAAAAAAAAAAAAAAAAAAAAAAAATAATAAAAAATT
>PNEQ01067273.1:0-13567 GCA_003012365.1 Medauroidea extradentata | reverse complement strand
GCTTTAAATTTTACACTTAGTTATATCTTTTTACTGAAATGATCGTTAATAATATTCAAAATTAAACAAACACAATTATTTATATCAGATAAATACAAGAGTCGTAATATTACCAATTAGACACCAAAACTTGTCAATTGTAAACAATATATATTCTTTTTCTGTACACTGTATTGACCTGTGGAATATGAGAAAATGGGATAATACTGTCGTGTTTACTGCAGCAATTCTAGTAAGAGAACGGTTAAAAAATGGTATGAACAATGGTATTTTATTGCGTACGAAAGCATGTCAGAAGCCCAACTTTCATCTGAGGAGTGAAATAACAACACGTGCTAAAATAAGACAGTCCCATGTTTACGTTAATAACGTATAAGAAGTAAATGTATATCGCAACAACAGCAAGAGACTGGGGTATATTACTTTATAGGCCATTAAGGGTAAAATTTCATTCCGGATTGAACCTGGAGTGGACTGAGGAATCTAGGTCGAAATTTTACTGTTAACTCTTTGTTGTGGAATGAGGTAGGAGTGAAGCGAGATAATCCACTCCACGTTGTGTGGTAGACTGAAGTAAAGAATCAGGATTGAGATTATACTGTAAACACAGATTGGAGTGAAAATAAACCGCGCAGGACCA
The DNA here is from genome assembly GCA_003012365.1 of Medauroidea extradentata. NCBI lineage: Eukaryota > Metazoa > Arthropoda > Insecta > Phasmatodea > Phasmatidae > Medauroidea > Medauroidea extradentata. Next base: position 12,927 of record PNEQ01067273.1, on the reverse strand, counting down.
AGCTGCGCCATATTGCGTTGTTGTGTGTTGTGGTTAGGTTAGAAAAGATAGCAGAATGAAACAGCAAAAAGCAAGTATTTGTAAAGTGTAACTACTTTTATAAAGCTAAATGGAACAGCATGACACGCGGGACGCCTCGTGAAGAAGTGCCTTGTTTATGGCAACTTGTTTTTCGTTTGTCATCTGTTCTCTGCTTCGTATTGTCGTTGATAGATCGCATTATTTCGTTTTCAGTCCAGGTTACGGCCGTAGTAGAATCCCCTTATTGTTTGGCTGCAGTTCGCCAAGTTACCGAGAGTGTTGTACGTCTTTGGCGTTGCAATCAGGGCGGTCGGGCTCAAACTCCGCCCACTTCCCTCCCACTTTCTTTTCCAGTGTTTACATTACAAAGATAAACAAATTATCAAAACGTATTTTTTATCAGTTTATGAAATACTTTCTTAGCTAACAATCCTAAAACATGGCTCCAGTAATCTTTATTTACTTTATAATGAAAACACAGAAAAAAGTGGGTGGAGTTTGAGCTCGTCCGCCCTGACTGCAGCGCCAAAGACGCACAACACTCTCGGTAACTTAGTGAACTGCGGTCAAACAACAAGAGGGTCAAGAAAAATATATTGGTAGATAGGCGAGTGTTCAGATCTGTACTTCTACGACCGTGGTCCAGGTTGACTCCAACTTCGCCCTTGTTAACTGTTCAATCTGGATTATAATATTTATCACGAACGCATTTCGTCAGTCCATGTTCAGCTCCAGATTCAATATGGATTGAAATTTTAACTTAAACATAGTAATAATGTCTACTATCTGGAAGTGAAATGCTTGCTTGTTGTTATAACGAAAAGATAGAAAAGCAAATCTCTTTACTGCTACATTAACGACAGTTTCCGCATTGCAGAAGCATAATTAGTTATCGTTTCGTTGAACTGTGGTGTTGTTTGCCACAAGGTCTAAAACTACCCTTCAAGCTGCTCGCTTCGCCCACTACCCCTTCTCCTGATCATTAGTGATTAAGGGGTATACAGCAATTTTCATAGCCATGTTTTTATTTTTAAATTTGTGCCAGATTTTTTTTCTTATTTTAGACACAAAATGTGACTAAATTTTGCTATTGTAAAGTTTATTTATCTTGCATAGTTTTCGCGTAGTGGCTTGTTAAAATAAAAAATTGCACGTTACCGTTTTAAGGACGACACTAAAACCAACTGACATATCAAACTGAATAAATATCACAGTGGATAAATATATCGCAGGCTACAATTTGTCGTCCATAAAAACAAAGACAATTTTTTTTGTATTTAAATAATAGTAATAACATTTAAAACAAAAATAAAAAAATTCAATTTTTATACAAAAATATGTTATTTTGTGGTTTAACATATGCGAACATGTAACCTACAACATTTTTATCCACTGTGATTTTTTTTTTTTTTTTTTTTTTTTTTTTTCGGTTTGGTAAGTGAGTTGGTTTCATTGTCGTCCTTAAAACGGAAACATGTACATTTTGACTTTAACGAGCCCTTACTCAAAAACTATGCAAGATAAAAAATTTTATGAGAGCAAAATTTAGTCACATTTAGTGTCTAAAATAAGAAAAATAATATGGTACAAATATAAAAATAAAAACATGGTAATGTAGGGTGCAAAATGTTAATTTGTTTAATAATTTTATATTTGCACGAGATGTGGTTCGTTTTATAGACATATACTGTGACTATTTTTTACAGAAATTAAAATTTTCTAGCTTTAATAGTTTTTGCATATTGGTAGGTTTAAGCCCATATGAGCATAAAATGGTTTTATCTGATTTACACAATTGAAATAATTCACACTCGAGAGCAGAGGCACTGGCTACGTCAAGACGTGTAAGATAAACCCACATAGAATAATTTTATATTTTTAAATTGTGGTGTATTTAAAATAATTTTTTAGTACAAAAATTTCAAAGCCTGCTTTTCTTGCATATCTTGACGTATCCCGTGACACTGTTCTTTAGTGTGAATTATTTCATTTCTGTAAATCAGTTGGTTTGTGTTTCTTGTACAAAACCGTTTTATGCAAATCTGGGCTTTGACATGCAACTATACAAAAATTATGAATGCTAGAAAATTTTCGTTACTGTAAAAAGTAATGTAATCATTATTAAAGCCATAACTGTTTTGCGTTAACTCTACCCTTAAAACTCTCAGTTCATCCGTGTCGCCGTGTGTCACTATCTTTGGTCTGATAAATCATGTCTGTAGAAAATGTGGACGTTGGTAAGTTGATTGATGTGTGATGACAGAGATTAATATGTTTAATTACAGCCAGAAATCGTTGGGTTATTGGAGAAATAAAAAATTCCTAAAATTATTTCGAAAAAAAAAGTTGGCTTAGGAAAACGTGATAGCAGTGTAAACTGTAAAAACATTCCTGAAGGGTAATGAAAGTATACAACTCATACACAGTGTAAGACCCTTAAAATACTTCAGCTTGTAAGTTAAGGCTCGGTTTCAGTCGCCATATTGAATTTTATTTTATTTTATTATTATTTTTTTAATTCTAAGAAGAAAAATGTTGAATATGCGATTGTAACTCAAATTTTATTTACATTTCGCTACAGTACAGACCTTGCGATTTAGCTGTTAACATATAATTACGCCGCAATTATATTAATAATTTGCCCTACAAATTGCGATCTAACTGTACATTACTAGCTGTGTTGCCATGCTTTCATTGTAGCTCAAGGTAAATATAATTTGCGGTATAGTTGCCGATTTAACACTTTAGTCCTCAGAATTCCATTAAATCGGAAAATAATAAAATTCAATATGGCGACTGAAACCGGGCCTTAAGTAGGTATGTACAGCAATTATTGAACATTTCTACCACACAAGTCTGGTAGCATCAGGACAGATTTGATTATTTCATCAAAATATACTAATGATGCGAGGGAAGCAGTTTGACAATGTTTTTATTTATTTTTTTTTTGACACTCATGTACATTGGTGGTGTAAATTTACAAGCACTTTCTTACTTTGTAGACTCAGAGCATTGGAATGGAAGTGAGCCTGCCGTGAATGAAGAAAATGTTGCAATATAAGAAAACCTATTATGAAAGACAGCGAATAAAAAATTAAATTAAATTACTTGGCATAGAATTTTTTTAACAATAGTAGTTGAAGCAGAGAACCAAATTAGAAAAGAGATTCGAAGGAAATAGGGAATAAAAAATTGAATTAAATGACAGGACAAAGGATACGTTTAGATATTTTTAAAATTGTAGGAGAAGTAGAGAACCCAATCAACCTTTTCGGAAAGAACTGTTACCGTGAGCAGCAATATCCTCGCTAACTGCTTTCGCGCACTAGAAATAATTAATAGCACGGTCTACGTCAATTTTAATCGTCATACTTTTTATTTTTAAATCTGTACCAGATACTTTATTTTCTTATTTTCGATATAAATTGTGATTTAATTTTGTTTTAATGAAAAATTTTACTCTAATAGCTTTTGCGCAGTGACTCACAAACGTCAAAATTTGCATGTTATATATTTATGTACGACACTAAAACCCTGACAAACCAAAACGAAAAAATTTACAACGAAAAATGAAATTGTAAGCTGCAACGTCTCCTACGTAAAAATCAAAAATTAACTTTTTTATGTATTTTTTTAATTCTTGGAATTTTAAATTTTAATTTTGAATTTCAGCTAGTAATGTTTTGTTTTTATATAGGAGACGTTTCTAAACGGCGTCTCAGGCATGTCGTGGAAAAAATCGATGGATAAGTTGGGTTAGGCAATACTGCTGGAATCAATACACTGTGGTTTTATTTATTGTCCTTCGGTAACGCCCGCAAGCTTCCTATTGCTTCGGTGACTGCCGATAATAGAAATATTCAAATGTGTGTTACGCGGATGTCTTACTTCTCTGGCGGCGGCACGTTGTGCGTTGTGCGGTCAGCTGCTGGACCCACAATATCGAGTGGTGAAAAAAAAACCGCGTCCTTAATTCACTCCTGCGGTCGTGGGCCACGCGATCTCGCGTCCGCCTTCCTCGGCGACCACCTCGCTAGTCCCCAAACCCAACAAAAAGTGAGGCTTCTACTGAAAATGCGCCTTGAAACTCGTCAGCCAATAGCGACTCGTATCCGAGGACAATAGGGTAACTGTGTGTAGCAGTTAATCCTGAACTGTTTATTTAAGTGAACTGAAAGTTTATATCGTCAACATTAAACATAATTTAATAGAAACACATATACAAATATTTTTAATTAATACAACGTAGTGGCCCTCTGTAAGCTCCGCCCTCTGGCCGGCAGCTTTCTTTTTTCCCCCACCATACCTCAGCTGGCACTCTACTGGGTCTGCCATAAAACCATCAGTCTGCCCCACCTTTCGTCTGAACACTTGATTTATAGTCTCATTTCACAATTAAGAGTTCTGGCAATTACAATTATAAAGTTACATTTAACAATTATAAGTCATCATGCTGAACATAAAGAAACTTGAATTACAGTTTGTACGACAGTTTTTAGCCTATCACACATTGTAGTCTACAGCATCGTTATTCACTGTAAAATGTTTTAGTTTGGTATGTCAGTTGGTTTTAATAACGTAAATAAAACCGTAAAATGCAAGCATTGACGTTTACGAGTCATTACGCAAAATGTATGGGTGATAAAAACATTTCATAACAGCGAAATTAAGTCACAATTTATTTCCAACGTACGAAAAAAATAACTGGCGCAAATATAAAAATAAAAATATTACGATGAAAATTTATGTAGACCGTGCCGTTGATAACACTCATTTGCGATATTCATAAAAAAATTAACTTGGAAGTTTTTGACTTTCGCAAACATAACAGATGGTAGTTATTGTTGGGATGCTTTAGTTAACATTGCCGTATTTTAATATACGTAGTTCATTTGTGGTGATAGGCAACAGTTGAGACTAAAATTAACGGGTTGTCTCATTTCCAAATTTTTTTTTTTTTTTTGGCCTTTTTAAACTACGTGAAAATGACACAAGATAAAATACTCGAACGCGCGTGTGTTTACAGAGAAATATACGAAACTGCGGACACTTAGGAACAATTGTATACATATGGAAATATATGTGTGTGTGTCTATATATATATATATATATATATATATATATATATACAGACCAAAAAATAAGCAGACCACGCGCATCCTGGGCAAATTTGAAGACGAAAATGTAAGTGGCAAAATACTGCACGATCACACATCATTTTATGTTACGTGCGCAAATTGGCAACACTGCACGTAGATGGTACCCTCTTGCGCTTCTCGACCAGGTATTATTTTTATGTAGGCTATGATACGTCAAGTAATCATTTATTCATGCTTGGACTTCTCAGGAGTTTAACCTGGACCACGGCCGTAGAAGAACAGGTCTGGACACTCCCCTGGAAACTTGACCCCTTGTTGTTTGGCTGCAGTTCATCCAAGTTACCGAGAATATTGTGTTTTATTGGCGCTGCAGTTAGGGCGGTCGGATCCAAACTCCGCCCACTTCCTTCCCACTAAGATAATCAATTTATCAAAACGTATTTTTTTTTATCAATTTATGAAATACTTCCTTCGCTCACAAATTTAAGAAAAGGCTCCAGCAATCTTTATTTACTCAATAAATTTAACAATCGAAAAAAAGTGGGTGGAGTCTGAGTCCGACCGCCCGAATTACAGCGCTAAAAAGTACGATATTCTCGGTAACTTGACGAACTGCAGCCAAACAACAAGGGGGTCAAGCAAAATACATTGGTAGATAGGCGAGTGTCCAGACCTGTACTTCTACGACCGTGACCTGCATATATAATATACAGGCCAGAACAGAAGTAGTAAGATAAATAGGAGTAGTAAGATACCTGTGGAGCGCAAGAAGGAACTAGTACAGCGCTGTGTTGCAACATATTGTCGTCTTCAATTTAGCTCAGGATTGTACTTACGATATAAAACATGCATACTTATCCAACACAAAAGGTCGCGTTCGGAACGTAGAAGTGCGGAAACTGTAAGGGTGAGACAGCGTGCGTGCCACGACTCACCCTAGCCTCGCTGTAAAAAATTTTCTAAAAAGGTTTAGGAAGTAATTAACGTAAACGCAGTATGAGACGGTTACCATACTTCTGGCTTGTAAGTATGCAAGCTTTTACACTTGTTACAATACAAGTCTGGTAACTTCAGTATACATTTTACTGTTTTATGCAATGGGAGTGCATGACTGGATTCAGTTTCTTGGACGTACTCCATTGCAAATTGAATGACTGTCAAAAGAAAACTAAACAAATAAAAGCAAAACCGTAAAATATGCAGAGTATGCCATTTTGGAATTTTATTTATGTAGTGTATGTATCTTGCTGACTAAAAGCATACTCTGCTTATTTTATGGTTTTGCTTATCTTTGTTTAGTTTTCTTTTGACAGTCATTCAATTTGCAATGGAGTACGTCCAAGAAACTGAATCCAGTCAATTTTAGGATTGCTACCATGGATGTCTGGGAAACAGTTCTACCTTACCTACTTACTTAGCTCTCCTATACGCCCGTGTGGCAAATTTACTATTTTTTTTTTTTAGAGTGCTCTATGCGTAAGTCACTGAACTAGTGTGCAGTCTTCTCACTGAAAACTTGCCTATATGTGAACTTCATCCGTGACCCTTTCATTTCATGACGTAATACTTAATACAAAGTTTACCACAGATGCCCATAGCTTGTAAATGAAGAGCAGAAGTTCGAAACGTTCTAAGTGCCGAAAAGTAAATTTTCCAGGAACAGCAAATAACAAATAGCTTAGAATCTTATGGACATAGTATAACAATGCTATCTTTGACCTCCTGTAAAATCCAAACAAATTGTTTGAGGCACTTAGAACGTACGGAGTTTGCCGGCATTGGCATGTAGAACCATTTCTTGGGAGAAAGTAGTTTTCACAAAAAGTGGCACCTAAGAACGTTTGGAACTTCTGCTTTTCAAATGATTCTGAGTTAAGATTTTCATACCTAAAGAGTACCATAAAAACACCCATTTTCGCAATTTTCGGTCGCAAGAAAATATGCTTTAGAGAGAAGTGATGAACATGATATGGGAACACACACATGTAAAGTTATTTGAATGCTATTCGTAATCAGACATCACTCATACGCGTTGAGCAGTTTTCAAATAACGGCCGAAGCTTTGCACGCCTCTCAGAGGCCTGGGTAAACGGTCACTTTTAACAGAATTCCACAAAACTCGGTAGGAAATCCTCTGATTTTTAACTTTTTTAACCTGATTTCGAGATTATTGCTACTTGAAAATTTAGAGCGGTACGCTATATATCGGGATGTTTAAGACTTATCGGAACAAAACTAAGCACTTCGAGATTTAATCAGCTGAAGCATGGCATTATGAAGACTATATTGTAATTCAGCAAGGTAGTTTGTGAAGGTAGCATCAATTGAAATACTATAATTATTATTTCTAATATCGGAAAATTCAACTGACCCCCGCAAATTTAGAACACAGGAAGTACTAATTTGATATAATAGAACCTGCGTATGTAATAACTGAGACTGTTGTTAAAACACGACTATATAATAATGTTATTGTGATGTTATTTGAAACAACTAACTACAAATATCAATTGTGTTCTAATGTAGCATCTTTTCTGCCTTTTGCAATGAAGCGCAGGGAAAAAAGTATTTTGTGCTGTATATCGCATGTAGTGTTTATTATTTATAACAAATCTTCAAAAATACTTTTTCTAAGAAATAACAAAACAAATAAATATTTTACACTGTAAATCTGAAACAACAGAGTCTGGCCAGTTATTTGGAACGTAAGTTACACTTCAGTAGGGACTGAATACAATGTCGATGTTTCTAAGTAGCGTTGAAACCTTCCTTAGAAAAATAAGCGGTTACTTACCGGGTTGTGTATGTGAGTTACAGACAACAATATTTGTGGTTATTTATCAACCATTAACCATTTGACCACCTGTCATTATGTCATTTATTAATTTATTTGGTATTTTGAGAAGCGTCCCTACATAGCAGAAACCTGAGCAAGCGATCGACGGACATACACTTTTAGCAACAGCTGGGTGTGTTCTCGTCGGAGAAGGCACACTTAGGGTGGAATCCAAGGCAGATATTGACCATAGAGGAGTATCTGTGAGTGTAGATGAGATAAAGGGACAGAAAATACGAAAACCCGCTTCGCCTTTAGTCGGTTTTCTCACAAAAATTTAAGTTACTCAAGGCTTTTAATACAGATAAGTAATCACAAAGAATGCTTCTATGTTACTATAGTAAAATATGTTTTTTAGTAGAATAATATGTACTGTAAATAAATAGCACTCCATTAAAACATTTCACTGAAATACCAATTTTTTATAACCGTATTGAATAACCAGTATCAAAACTTTGACTATAGTAAGAGATATGCGGCTTTTGCCTTTGCTTAAAAAAAGTTTAATGTCCTAGGTATATAACTTTTTGAGAAATTAGAATAAGCAAACAATTCTGAAATGGTAATAATTTATTAACTAGGAGCGCCCCAATTATCCGAATAGTACAATTCCTAGGTAGAGGTACTTACCCACTGATTATTTTTTAAGTATCTAGGAATAGGCCATAATACGTATTATGAAACCACTCTAGCATTCGCTGAAGTGATATATGAAAACCCAGGAAAATCTGAAAAAAGTTAAGCCGAATTTGAATTCATACCACTGTATCGCGACTGTATGTTAATTTTTTTTATGTTCGGCATTTGCAGTATATTATTCGTTTTATCCAGTTCATCCATTAAAAACAGAAATTTAAAAACAGAAAAACAAAATTGTGAAATCAAACTAACAGTTGTGTGAAGTTATGAGCGTTAGTGCAACGGAGAAATTAATGATGCACGATTATCTGCGTAATATAAGTAAGCCACTTTCTACACTCCCTAAAATTCTCTATTAATAAACATTTAAAGAAGTTCACAGCAATCTCAGCACTTGGACATCTGTAAGGTTTTTTGCATTTCTTTGTAGCTTTACAAACTTTTGTAAATGTAAAAAAATTTTAAGTAAAATTATTAATGTTACAAAGATTTTATTCTAAGTAACTTTGCAAATATTTGTTATCTACCAACATCATTGGTTTGTAGGAAATTATATAGGTGTACACTAATTGAGGAGTGTTTGTGGGAAACGATATAAGTGCCAAATAGTAAGTTCTTCAGGAAATGAAAAAAAAAAAAAAAAAAAAAAAGTCAGTTACAAATAATTTTATAATTCGAATACTGTGTTACATTTATTTACAATATTGTATGTGTGAAAATAACTGTTACTGAAAATATTTAGATAAGTGTTACTTCAATTGGCACTTGTGTCATTCTCCATGACAACAGTTATGGAGTTACACTAAGTGCATTCTACGGACGTTTGTTTGAGCTGAACAATGCATTATTGGCACTCTTATTACTTCCTACGGTATTAGCAACAGAACATATAATTATTTCAATGGAAAACCGCAAAATATGATTTTCTGGCACTTATATCTTTTTCCACATACACTCTTCAATTACGTTCTTTGGAATGCGATTTTCTGGTTTTAAGTGAATATTTAAATTATATACGTGCTTCAAAATTAAGTAAGTTGTGTGATTAAACAACACATTGAATACATACAAATAAAATTAGTACGAACGGTATGTAAGTCAAGGTAAGTTACGCGGTAGTCGCAAGTATGCTGGTTTGCATCATCGTGCGTCCTTGAATATTTGCGTAAAACAGTTACATGTATCAGTTATTTGTTTAAGGTATTATTTTTAATGAATATGTTCATTGTAATCTCTATATATGAAATCAAGTGCCCCACTCACTCATCAACGCACAACCCAAACCGCTGGACCAAAAAACGTGAAATTTTCAACGTAGCTTCCCCTAACGGCGGGCGTAGGCACCCACTAAGGAAGGCATTTCGAAATTCGAAAACTAAAGGCGTGGAAAGGGGCAAAAAGTGTGTTTTGCGAAATTCTCGATAACTCGCAAACCTAATGATATATTGATAATATTTTTTACTTCAAAACATTGTCTAGGCAAATACATATTTCAAACTTGTCGAATTTTCGAAGTTCGGAAATTAAGGGTTTGAACAGCCGTTAAATGTGTTTTCAATAAATTCTCTATATATCTTAAACCACTTAAGATATCGAGGTGATCTTTGCATCAGAACGGTGCTCTTGTAAATGTCTAAAATGCAGTTTTAGGATTCTTCAAAATTCATCCTTGAAAGCGGGCAAAAAAATGAAACGTGTTTTCATTTAATTATCCGTATCTCCTGAACGATTTGAGGAATCGAGGTGGTTTTTGCTTTAAAATGAAGCTTATGTAAATACCTGATTTTATAATACATGCTCTTTTCTTTAAAGTTTGTGTACGTAAATATATACAAACCAATTTAATGTAATTCGCAATTTAAAGATATTCAGAGAATATAGCAACACCAACAATTAATACGTAATTAAAAGTTACTCTTTTCTGTTGCACACGTGGGTGAAGCCGCAACGGAACAGCTAGTACTTATAATAAAATAAATATTTCAAATTTAATTTTTTTCTTTTTGCAAGAACGAAAACTGTATATATAGCCCACCATGTAATTTTACAACCACATGAGTGGTTTTTTTTAAATAAAAACCTTTATAGTTTTGCGAGAAATTTCTTTGGCATCTGGTTTTCCAAGGATTTTTTCCTTGTAAAAGTACAAAAATTATGAGTGTAGGTGGCAACAATTACAGAACTATAATATCAGTGTTTAGAGCATATCTTGAGAAAATACTACTTTCTTCTTGATTGCAGTAAAATTTCAAATACTGCTGACGACATTCTTTCAAAGAAAATGTTTTTCTTTAGTAGAAATTACTGTGTGTTGCTTTAGGGAGTTGCAGACATGTCACAGAAACGACCAAAATTGATTTTACTAAATAAAACTGTTTACGTTGGTTCATGTGATTATAATTTTTCCCGTCTTCGAAGTTTTTAACTAGGCCTGCGAGTGTTTTGCCATACATTCGTATTTCTTAATAAGTGTTGCAATATATTCTCTTTTCAGTGATATCACAACATGTGTAAGTCTATAATCACTGTTTAATTTGTCTTTTATGGTGTATTTTTATGTGGCTTTAATAATACATAGAAAGACACATCCGAGGGTTCTGAAACATGAATACTTTTGTTCTATTGGGTGTTTGTTTCCTTGCCTTGAATTTTCATGGCAATTGCCTTTTTTTCTGTTCGTTATCTGGGTAAATTACGTCCAAGCTTTCGCGATAAAAATGCAGCGTTTTGATACATTGCGCCTTCTTCGAAGAGGAAATCCCATATGCGACGATGGTAACTACCCAAAGTTATCCAAATAACATTAACAGGAAAGTTTGCAACAATATGCGAGTTCGGCTGAAGCACGACACCTTCAGCGCTTCTAAATGGGCTGGTGCGTAACTACAGCACTCCCGGGCCATTTAATGGAAGGCCAGAAATTGGAACATAACCTTGAATGCCTCTCCGCACTTCTCGAGAGCGTCGTTCCGGCCGCATTAAATTTTCAATGCCATCTTGCGGCACTTGGTGATGACTCGATCTTCAAATCTCCCACCCCTTCAAGTACGACCGCTCACCTCACCCTACGTTCTCCACCATTACAAGCATTCTCTCTCAGCACCTCGAAACATAACATTTTGTTTATGCGTCGCTTTGCATAATGCACTGAACCACCCCCTCCCCCTTCCAAACGCATCACTGCCTCGCGCTAGGCACAAATACAATTCCACAGTTTTGTAAGACGGGGAGGGGGAAGATCCGAGTGGGTGCATAGGGGTCCGTGGCGCGAAGATGAGGTTAGGAAGTCGACAAGATGGCGGCGCGACTCACCCGCGGAGCGCGCGCCCCTGGCGGCCAACCGTCGAAACTCGTGGGGGTTCCTTCGCCTTGCCTCTTCCTCTCCTAGCGGCATTAAATATTAAGGTGTTAATATTGGGCTTGCGGGGGTGCATGTAGCGTTGAGGTCGGAGCACGGGCCGAATTGGGAAATGGAAGGGTAGGGGGTGAAATAAGATGGTGTAACCGCGAGATGGGCTACTTACCATCCCCCCTCCCCACATGCGTCGACACCCACCCCCTACATCGCAAACTCCTCTTGTTTCTTCCTCCCCCTCATGCCCTTCCGCCGTACCCTTGGCTCTCCAAACTTTGGGTGTCAAGTTTTGACATTAGCTGCCGGTAATTGAAGTTTGTATCTGCTAGCTGCTGTTGTGGTTGTCTACGAACACACAAACTACCCTCCATCCACGTTCCCCGACCTGCCACCCCTTCCTTACCATCCCCCCTCGATTCTTGCAGCTGATCCAAAATGCTGGCGTTGTTCGTCGTAATAATTAAGCCGTACCCTTACACAGTAATCACTGTCTGGAACCCAATGCTTGACTATACTTGACGTAATGATTTCCTGTTCTTACCGGTAATTGTATCTTATGCTTAGTTGTTATTGAAGCTCAGGAAACCTTGTAAGGAAACAATCAGGTAGTATACGCCAAAAATTAATTGTACTCTTCTAGCAAAAGTGACAAATGAGCTCAGAGATTAAATTATTTGCTTATAGATTTATTCATGTTTGACAAGGTAATGAAATAAAGTGTGCACCAGTGATACGGAATAAAATATTTTCTCACAGACTATGCATAAATTGATGTTGGTATATATATATATATATATATATATATATATATATATATATATATATATATATATATATATATATATATATGTGTGTGTGTGTGTGTGTGTGTGTGTGTGTGTGTGTGTGCGCGCGTGTGTGTTGACCGAACACCATGAAACTCGACACATATACATGTTATTTTTCGTGGAGAAGATTTTCATGCCATCCACTTTACT
>PNEQ01067272.1:0-28320 GCA_003012365.1 Medauroidea extradentata | reverse complement strand
CGCGCGCTCTTTACACTGTTATTGAGTACGCTAGCTGTTAAATGCCTTCATCACATATATTTACATTAAATTATTTCACGCGGTGGAAGCCGCAGCCGGGCAGCTGTTTTATAGAGAAATAAAGATGAATTAAAAAAAGAAGTTCTGCATTTAAAGTACGCTTAGCGCAGTGGACTGGACAAATCTGTTTGTATTTGATATTTTAAAAATAAACAGTGAATGTAGTATCACCATCAATTAGCACGTAACTAAAAGTCAGTTACTCTTTTCTATAGTACACGCGGGCGAAGCCGCAAAGGGACAGCTAATGCTTTATGATATACAATATTCTTAGTATATAAATAGTTTTGTTGGTATTCTGACACGGGAACAGGCGACATATAACTGGCCATGTGAAAAACATGGATTTCCAAGAAAACTAACACTTAGCGACTGCCCCTGAAATTTATTTATCGACATTAATTATAACAATTCGATTTCAATAGCCACCGTTAAGACAGGACAACGTCTGTCGGGTCAGCTAGTTTACCATAAAAATACCATTATGTTGTGTAATTTTGAGGTTAAAGCAATATGGCGGCTCGCTAATTAGGTGGTTATTTCTCCCCTCTCTTGGCTTCCGACCCTCGCCTTCATTCAGACCTCATGCTACCCCCGTGAATATTGCAGATTGTCACTATTTCTCATGTTTAACATCATCATTAAAAAATATTGATTAAAATTCTGGTATCAAATAAAATAATAGACCCAGATAAATTTAATTTTAAAATTCACATATGTTACGCAATAAATACTGGTTAAAATAAATTAGTTAAAAATGGGTTATTAATCGCTTCCAAGCCAAAATAAGTCATAACATGGACAATTAAAGCTGAAGAATCTACATAATTATTAATAATTTCATAATTTAAATTACGTTTTCTGCAGTCACCAAAACTGATAGGTCTCCATTTCGTGAAGTGGGATCCTAACCTCAACTTCATGATTTACAATCATATATGACGCCATTTTTGTTCCAATCACACATTTAACTTCTGGATAAAGTACCTATCAGGAGGTCGTAGTAGCTGACAGCCTATCCAGTGGATAGTCTTTCGGATAAGCGATATCAGAGGGTCGTAATACACTTTTCTGGAGTATCTTCTAGATATGTTTTATCCAGGACTTTATCAGTAGGTGGTAATACAGGCCCTCAGAGGAGCAAATGTATTAAAGGGCTTGGTGGAAGATCAATGTATTTATAATGTAAATATTCCAAGACTTGTAGAAATTCTCAAAGCTTGGCATGTATTCGTAATGTACGGGGCTGCAAATCATGAATCGTTATAAGTCAAAGAAACTTTTGCCGTATTTATTTTCTTTTTAGAATTTTACATTTGTGGGATGTCCCCTTCTTCCACCAAGCCCTTCAATTATAAACCAGCGAAATCACCCTTAAAGTGATTTAAAGAATCGTCTTGACTGTTATGCGGCGTAGAGTAAGAAATTGAATAATCATTCCAGTACCTAAAATCATTTATACTGTATGTTATGAACTTCTACGTATTAAGCCAGCAGGAACCTACACCAATACGAATAAAAATAATTTTGGTACATTGCTATGTTGTTATAATGCTAACATTCACTTCCAAAACTATCACGTGCTTGAATGAGGATATATTTTCGGTCGTCAGCTCCGTATCTCCAAGAGAGACTCAGTCGTTTATCGAAACCTTCTCTGATTTTCTTCTGATCTTCTGCATCAGGCATTTAAGGCGAATCAAAATAAACTCCACAAAATAGTCACCATGAGAACCGAATTAAACATTTCGGAGTCCATAATACATGACATTTTTATATAAGAATTTCCACACGCACATATCAAGCCGCTATCATCTGGTCTGCATGGATAAACGAAGCTGTTTAAAAGTGAAAGACCATTAGTTCAATCCAGCATAAAGCACTGTTCCTTGAAACAGACTGTTGGGGTGATGATCACGTACATGAAGAACCAACATCATAGATACGGTTGAGGTAGCTAGAATAACCAGAGATAACTTCTGCAGTATTATGTTATTAGAAACAGCACAATGGGCGAGGTTCGTACACAAGAAACATCACTGGTTTCGAATCCCAACTCTTGCATGGATTTGGAGTTGTTCCTTCAGCTGACTTCAACCTCATTCATTCTTAAGACTTCAATGTTAAAGGGCCTAAAACCCTCTCATCCTCTAACAGTTGAAGCTACTGTCGCCACCATAATTCACTCAGCCATCTTCAACCTCTGATTCACAACTAAAATCGCGATTGTCTTAGTTTTAGGTACCGCTTCCTTACTCCCCTCTATCTGTGTCACAGCAATTACACAAAATTTCAGCAGTAATTTTCAACCAGCTATTGGCCCAGCAAGAGCGAACACATATTTCGAAATGTAATTTATCATTTATATACGTATATGTGTGATCTTTATAATTAACGTGTGGGTTGTATGTATGGATATATATATATATATATATATATATATATAAACATTAAGGAATTTTACTTCTTTTGTGACTGTCGTATGTTTGGTGTGATTCATCGTAACACTTACATAAAATGTGGTCTAGTGAAAGTAAGAAGGAGTATTCTTTAATTTTGTCAAATTATTGATAAATTAAACCAATATACTCATGTATGTATTTATAACGACCTAAAAAGTATAAAAGTAATTTGCGTTTAAAAATACTTGTAAGGAATAAAAGGAAAAAACAAAGGGCGCGTGCAACATATTGCCATTGTATAAATAGTTTTTTTTTTTTTTTCATTTTGCATTAACTTAAACCGATTCAAATATAACACTCTCTTTTTGATACGTAAAACTTTGACCAACTGTTATTGTAGTTAAGTGAATATCATTTACCTACGTTAATTAAAACTCTATCCAAATTAATCGCAATACTTTCTGAGTATAGTGTCTGTGAATAAAGGTTGATAGTTGTAATTTAAGCGCGTAACTGACTACCGAAGAAAACATACGGCTAACATTTACACTAATTAACGACGTCTTTTTTTCGTTATAATTAGGCCTACTTCATATCTTAATTTTTCACAATATACTTAGCGGAAATAATAATTATATTTTACTTACCGTTTCTGCCAACAAAATAAGCACGAAAAAACAATTATTTATTTTAAAAAGACAATCATTACATTATTGCACTTAATATGAACTTTGCGAAATCTGCGCAACGACAGCTACTCTCTTCACTACTTAGCATTTTATTTTTCGTTAACGTACGTTTTCTCTTTAAAATATAACAAAAATATTTATAGGTGATGTTAATCTATACTTTTATGTACGATTTAAAGACGTGGTACGTGAAATAATTATTATTTATATTAATAGTTACGTTATACTTTATATTCTTGAGTGTGTGAGCCTAGCAATCAATTGTAAAGAAGCAATATTTGTACCCAACAGAAAAACAGATATGAAAGCAGGTTAATCAAAACCTGGTAAAATGGAAGTACATATTGCCGTCATTCATTGGTTACCTCGGTATATGGTATGCACACGCTTAATCCTGTGTAATTTAAACAAAACAAGCTAGTGACCAGGTTTTAAATTATATACAAATCGTAAAGAACATTTATTCATGCTGATGTGTGTAACTTCGCTGTTCAAATAACTGAGCATTGTGTTAGCACCCAAGAGTTTCAGAGCAAGAGATATGTATTCCTGTCTTTATCACAGAGCTCTTTAATAATAATGATAAAGTATTTTGAATTTGGACGAATCTTCTAACTTGCAGGCATTCACATTTTGTCTGCGTATCCTTACATGTAGGCGGAGTGCGGTCATTGAGACAAATGTGATTTTTTTCCTTGTTGGTGTATTGTTGTGTGATTTTCTCGGGGTATATCTCCGGTGCTCCCAAACACCCAGCGTTATTTTGTCACTGGTACTTCGCGGCGCAAGTGCTGAGTCCGTAAAATTACTTCGCTGGATGTAGTTTGCAGTTTTGTGCATTATACTCAGCGAGTGAGCCTATGTGTGGTGAAATCCATTGCCACGGTCGAAGCTTGGGAGTTGAGCTGGGCTGTCTGTTCTAAGGTTGCAACTTGTATCACGCCGCCTGTTCGTGTGCTTCAACGGTATTGGTCGAGTAACTTTCACCGTGCCACCTCTGTGCGTTTCGCCAACTATTTGCTGTCAATGTCACGCCTCTCCGAATTGTGGTCAGACGCTTCTGCTAAAGTTTTCCCGCGGGAACGGTCCAGGCGTACCGAAATCTTCCTAAGAGCAACAAATATCTTGAGGCCCCGTTGTACCATAGTGTTTTACCACCCCACAGTAGTAATTTTATCTGCCTAAAAAAATACATGCACAAATTGTGACTTATCATCGGAAGTTTTCACACCTTGAAACTCAAAACCATCCACATACATTAAATGAATCAAACGGTACGCAGCTAATCCCTATAAAATTAAATTAACTAAGACACATACATATATGTTAACATCTGAATATGGCTCAACATCATTTAAATACTTGTCAGATAAACTGGCTTCCAGATTTATAACGAGCAAGTTCTGAAAGTCATCTTGGAAGTTGTATAAGGCAAGAAAGTTTTTTCTGTAACCTCCACGTAGGAGAAACTTTCTTTACACTTGGTGTTAGACACATGGATTAGCGATTTCTTATGTCCACTTTGTAAAGGATTTCCTCGCTTATGCCTTAATACATGTAGAGACGATATTCCAGCCCGACTTGTCGAGTCCACCATTTTGTGTAGTATTGTTTATTTGAGGCATTTTTACTCTGTCACAAAAAATTACTACAAGGACACATACTATTTCATATGTACAGATTTATATTACATTACAGAAAATTTGTAAATGCAACTGAGTTTTTAAATCACTAAGTTTGAACTATAGCATGGCACTATTGTATTGGAAATATTCCTTGCTGTATCGACACTTTTAACTAAGCTTCCAACCAATGAGAGTTCGCAAAGGAGCATTTTTATTTCAGCTGCAACCATGATATAGATAAGTTTACATAGAAGTAAGTGGACAGCTAGGGTAAGGTCACTCCTACCTCATAACAACAGCAAAACTGTGACAACGAAAGTTGGTTATTAGTCGGCCGTAACTCAGTTATCTGTGTCGCCATACTTCCTGACATATTCCCGTGAAGGGTAAATAACCAACTACTGCTAAGAGAGGGCTGCAGAAGACTTACGCCGCTTCAGGGCTCAAGGCTCTCTAGCAGATGTGGTTTGATCCTCCTTTGCAAATAGGAGCAGAATAAGATATGGCTGAGTCTGAGGACGATGTCTAACTGTACCTGAGCTAGAATAGAGTTTAGAGCAGGCGCTGATCCGAAAGGAGGGGCCATGGCGGCATGACCTCTCCCCCCAGAGCTCTGACATGACAGTACAAAAATCATAATCTTCAAAAATATCATAATTTCTTACACCTTTAATTCAATATTTAGTTTCAAAAACTCTTATAATAGCACCATTTGGCACCTTAAAATCCAAAACTTTCCGGGGGAGGGGCCCCAACCCTTAGCTTTGACTTCCGGTATAATAAACATACTCTTTAAGGCATGTTTCCCCCTTACCAATAATCTCATCGCTATATCCGACATAGGTTTAGAGGCTATAAACCGAAATGCCCAAACATGAAAAGGTACAGGTGCGTGAGACTTACTCTGTGGTGATAAGCAATACATTTTCTGGTCTGGTCTCCCAGTCATGCTCAGAATGACAACCAGAATCTGCTTCCCAATCCAAGAGAATTAAGACGACTCGACTGACATTAGAGCGAGTTGTGCAAACGAATATGTTATGTATAAAACTTGAAGATCTGCATGAGCGAAGGGCTGAACCCTCTCTGCAGAAGCAACATATATCCATATGGCAAAGGGTCAACTTCTGTAGAGATTGATATGATCGCGAAAGAAGTGAGGATGCTGACTGGTATTTTTCCCCATTTGGCTGCTATGAAGTCGGTCGTCTACCCTGTGGACTCGATCAAAACGAGCGCTTGGATCAAGAGAGATCTTGGAGAAAGCCTGACATCTTACTAGAACATTGCGATACGTACAATGAGGAAGGCTTGTAAGAGAGGGGTTGTGGTTGAAGCATGTGAAGATGCCACTCTGTAACCGCTCAAATTTGTAGGTGTTGTGAGAAAGTCGAAGGTTTTGGCATGTGAGCTACAGAGGTCGCTGCTCTGTGTGGTAGTTTATAGCGTGCCTCGCTATCTGGGTTAGGAAACAGATCAAGTATAATTTGGAGTTAAGGTCTGTCATCAGAATTATTTTAATTCTGACCTATCCCAAAACGATTTTTTAAAAGACTTGTGAATCCTGCGCCTTTTCGGGAATCGGGCAGGTTATAAGGAAAGCTTGGTGATCCAATGCATGCTTACGATTCGGGACCATCTGACGAGGAAGCGAAGAATTTTCCTAAAAAGCACATCTGGTTAGGTGGCAGACTTTCTGAATATTTTGTGCTCTTTTAACTGCCATCATTTTGTCCACCACTTCTCTAGCCGCAAACAACAAAGAGCATGCGAAATGTGTACCGCCAATGACCATTCTTCCCGGCGGTGTGCAAGTAGGCTGGTCCAGTTCGCATCTCTCTCTTGGTGGCTAGCAAAGTCTGTCTATTAATGATGGAGACCGTCACAAATGAGGTTCAGTGAACTGTTTATGTATAAGTCATACACATGAACCTACAATGCTCTTAAACTGTGTGATTGAGTTGGAGTGTATGTGTGTTGAGTACGATGTGAACTTTTTGCTGGTACAGTAGCCCTATTCTGTGAATAACCATATCCCTGTCCTGACTGGATAAAAGGTGTCTCTGGGGAAACATCCCTTGGCACCGATATTAGTCTGCAATCCTGGCGCGGATGTGCTAGTGTGTATCAATGGTTCAAATGATAACCACACCTTTCTACAGGAATTGTTTACCGGATATGTAACGGTACATTTGTAATCGGTCTAATCTTAAGTTATCTGAAGATATGGAAACTCACATTAGTCACTGGGAGAAAATACTCGATGAACTTAAGGGTAAACATATGGAAATGTAAGCAGACATTAATGCTAATTCATCCTCACAGCATTCACCTACCGCAAATGAGACAGAGGAGATCATAGCACAGTTCGCCCTGCTGCGGGGTCTGCTTGTACTCAATGTGGCTTGACAGCTGCCCACATTTGTTTCAGCTGTACATGACACTAAGTCATATCTGGGAGTGACAGTGACTACTAACTCTGCAGAGTCGTTAGTTGAGGACTGGGGGGTTACTAGTGACTCTACCAGTGATTTCGCTAAAACTGGAATCCCGCACCAATTGTAGTAATAACATAACTGCTCACCGGACATATTATACCCATAAAGGAACAGGCCGGGGCCTTTTTCGTGGACATCTAATAAGAAAACTGCAATTGGTTTAATACACTGGAGGATAACACATGTGGGGAGGGAGCAGAAAAACTTTTGTACGTCCTACAGAATGTGAGTGGATTTTTACTTACGAAAGTGTAGGGGCAGTGACAGGGGCAAAAGGTTGGTTGAACGAGGAATTGGATATCCTTTAAAAAAAGGGTATGCGAACTGTATGGACAGATACAATCCCTACGAGGAAACACAAGGTGGCTGGTAGCACATACGGGTAAGTCAAGTAGCAGCTTTCGTAAGTAGAATCATGTATGGTGACAATGTATCTTTGTGTTTCCAAACTACTCCCTTTGCCCTTCCCCTTGAAAATAGTCTAATATGTTAAATAATAGTTTTGCAACATGCTGTGTTAAATATACTAATCCGAAGTTGTTATGAAATAGAAAATACACTCAAATGTTTGACGAAGAATACACATTTAATGATGAGCTTCAAAAGTACAAAGTAAAGACCTGAATTTGCATCAGGGACTGTGATCAAGAAACGACTTCGCAAAGGAGAAATGTTTTGAAGTATATTAAATAATATGTAAGTCAATATTATTTATAGGTGTGCATAGAAAAGGAACGACTTTATTCTGAGATGAGGTAGGTTGACCTTGTCTTTGCTGGTTTGGATATAAGGTGAATTGACGAATGTCGTAGTCTTAAGACAGCTCCAAGCGACGGAAATCGTCAACTACTAATGATGAATTTTGTAAACTGTGTATTATATACAGATATTAAATGATAACGGTGCCAAAATAGTTCAAAGAAAATAATTTTTCGCTTGTGTAGAAGTTAGCATATGAGATGATTTTTACGAGCTCTTACTAGTGACTAGAAATAATGGAGTCCAGTTCATGGCAGTGTCGCTACTGTAACAGGGGCTTCGTTTGGCTGTAATTCACGTCGATACGAGAGGTTTGGATGTGAGAAAAGACCTATATGTACGATGATGTGCTGCTGTCATAAGAGCTGGAAGCAGTTTTCAAGAGGTGATAGTATGAATATATATATATATATATATATATATATATATATATATATATATATATATATATATATATATATATATAACGACATGCAAGGCCACGTGTTATTTTTCTACTGAAAAACGACTTAAGTGGGAGTGTAGACAATTTTATTGCATTTTCAGTACTGAGTCATAACATTTATTCTAGTTGTATTACCAAAATTTTATCTTCGACAAAGCATAGGATATATTCTTGGTAAAATGCTTGAAACATATAATAACGGAATATTTCATTATTATTTATGTCAAGCAGTTTACCACGAACATACACTATGCTTTGTCGAAGAGAAATTTTTGATAATACAATTAGAATGTGCCAATAGGAGTATAACTGAGAAAGAAAGATGTATACTACATGGTGCAGGCTTACCTAAACCCTACTGGGCAGAAGCTGTAGCAATAACAGTCTATTTAAATAATCTATGTCCTACCAAGGCTGTAAGGAAAAGACACCATTTGAAGCCTGGTTCTCTAGAAAACCTAATCTGAAACATATCAAAATTTTTGGGTGTGAAGCAATGGTAAAAATTCCTTCACGAATGAGAAAAAAAGAGTTCCAGAGGCAGAGAAGATCCTCTTAATAGGCTACTGTGATGAAACGAAAGGATATCGTCTGATTGACCCTTCCACAAAAAAGGTAACAATGAGTAGCGATGTTGTTTTGGAACACAAATTGTTACAAAAACAGCACACAGGAGATTATTAAAGTACCCGTCTTCATGGGAGATGAAAAGGAAAAAATACAGAGGCAAGGAGACTGCAGCAAAATATCTTCTACGAAAGATGAAGACGACTTCTCGGGTTTTGGGGACGAAGAACAAGATATGCTGGTACCTCAGAGAGAACCACTAAGAAAATCTTAAAGAACTCCTAAGCCTATAATTGATCAAAACTTATCACTTACCTTGTGGCAGAAAATGATAAACAACAGACACCAGGGGAAGCAATGAAAAGTCTAGAAGCTGCAAAATGGAAACAAGCGATGGAAAGTGAGATAGAATCATTTGTAAGAAGTGATACATTTGAATAAGCAAGTTTACCTGAATGTAAGAAGGAATTAAAAACAAAGTGGAAATGAAATAAAATTGTCTAATACTCCTCTTTAAGCTGCCTACTCATTACACTTCTTCTTTTATTTAGATGCCATTTTGCAATATGCTCAAGAACTGAGTAAATCGTCAGTGTGTAATGGCTTCACTTAAGACGAAGGACCTACAGATTGTTCAATTGATACACAGCATGCAGTAGAGTCTGTTGGCGCAAAGCATACAATAGCAAAACTTTCACATATAAAATTACGATCTTCAAAATACCAGTGCTAATAATGAAGCTCGGAAGAATGGGGCCAAAATAGTACGCCTACAAAAAGGAAATTTGATCATGCTTATCCTGCAAAAGATGACAATGAAAATCCGAAGAAAAGGTACTTTGGTGTATTCACTGAAGACGGAGGTGAAGATGACAGTTCCGATGTTATTCATCCCGACGATTTACGGAATCTCCAGTTAAGTGATAGCAAGGGGTAATATAAGTACCGCAGAAGGAGATCTGCAGAACAACTATGAATGATTGAATTATCCAAATTATATAGTTAATTGACTATGTCTATTGACCTTTATGTGAGATGCATTAGATTAATCCTGTAAAATTGAAATATCTTCTGTAATCCAAGTTTTGAATAAATGAGGTTGCATTGAATAGAAAATATATGCTACTATCCAAGAAGTGAAGAAAAATGTTTGTACTGAGTAAAAAAATACGATATTATTCAAGAACTGAAGAAAATATATGACATTGAAAAGAAAACATAAGTATGGGATGTGAAATATATACAATTAAGGAAATTCTATTTATTGTGCACAATTGAAATGAAAAGTATAGTTATGTATCAAAACAAATGAGATTTTTGTTTTGTAAAACATCATTTAATAATAATATTCACATAGTATATATTTATTCCCTTTCATGTATCGACTATGTAGATACAACAATAACATCAATTCTAATAATAAAGATTCTAGATGGATATTTAACACTCGAAATATTGGTAGATCCAGATGATGATGAAACTACGTATGAATGCAAAACTTGGTGAATCCAGATATAAATGCAAATGATGGTGAATCCAGATATAAATCCAGATACAAAACAAGAAGTTAGTGAATCAACATTTAGGTGAATCCTGACATTATTCCAGAAGTTGGTGTATACAGATATGAATTCAGAAGTTCGTGCACCAATTATGAAATCCAGTAGTTTGTGAATCAAGGTAAAAATCCAGAGGACATTCAATATTTAATCCAGATATGTATCCAGACATGTATCCAGATTTTGGAGAATCCTGATATGAATCCTGGTACTAATTTATATGTTTGCACAGGTGATGCCCGGATGCATTGGCGATGGTGGCGCGCTAGCAGACTTTATTTGACATTTTCATGACTCAAAGCACGATATAGTTATTTTCTCTTTGTTATCATTTTTTTAGAATACTATTTTTCCTACTGTCCTCCTCTCATCTTCCCTCTCCTATTCCTAATGTACACGTGTGCCTGCCGTGGTTCTGGTCCCAGTCTCGTCGCCATTCACGTCTTGGTATTTCTATTCCTGCTAGCGTTCCTTACAGGAAATGTCGTCTGGGCACAAATCTATGTTCGTAGAGCTCTTTTATTTTTAATTCAGGATTTTTCCCCATGGTTTGTCAGGTAGCGAATATCTTGTAAAGTAAATTGTTAACATCTTGCAGCTTTCATTTTTCAAAATTAATTTTAAAAATGCCATGTCACAATTATCTGAATTTTTCGGTGTCTTAATTTGCTGGTATTATCATTCTATGTGTTGGGGTTGAATTGCACCATGGAATTCACTTTCTAGATGCTATATCGTTTGTTGGATTTTTTGTCCGGTAGTGTATAATTCAGTATCGTGTTATTCGATGGTTGTTTATTTGTCTTTTAAGAAAAGTTATTTTTGATTTAATGAAAGAGGAGCCTATTGATGTGGCATGGACTGGGTGTACATATATGGGTGTGTGTCTGTGTATTCCTTTCTTAGATATTTTGATATTGTGTGCCATAATATATTGGTTTTGCTCGTTTGAGGTGTGCTGCTATATGGACACAGGCATACCACAGCAGTTAAATTGATTATGTTATAGTGATTAACGGCATGTAATAGTTGTAAAAATATTAAAATTCATGGCTAGTTTGTAGAGGATAGCATGTAATATTTCATCTTTTTAAATAAGTATATAACGAGTTGTAAAACATTGAGCAACTATTTAAAGTAAACTTTATGTGGCCTTAGAAGTCTGACGCATAAATGGAGAAAAAAAAACTAATATTTTATTAAACCTACTAATGATTAGCGAGTATTTGCTCATTTGTGAAATTAATGTCATTAATTTTGATATGATAGCTCTTAAAGATGTTTTGAGAAATTTGAGTAGCCTGTAAGCCTGTTATATATAGTGAGCGCACAGAGCATGCAATTATTTTCACAGCTATTGTGGTGAATATGAGTGTTGGGAACACTGTGTGTGTGTTTGTTAACGTTGTAAAGATGCACTTGTCAAAACAAATTATGCATGAAGGAAACGATTAATCTTAAATATTGTATTTTTTAACTGCATTGCATCTTTTGTGAATATAGCCGCTTATTTGGATTATTTAGCATTTTTATACAATATGTCATTTTTATCCTTAATTTTTCAGATTCTGAGTGTCGGTATTGTAACAACTTTGCTGTCCTGGGCACAGCCAGGTTTGTTTGGGATGGAGGTCTTATGTAATTAGATAAAATTAATGTTCCTAACTTATTACAGACACTACAAAACCCTCTACATTAATTATACAACACTTGCAATTCACTCTCTCTAAATAAACATATACAGATGTTATATACAGATTACCTGTCTAATTCAATTACTGGCTAATTAAATGTCTATCTCACTTAGTTATCCAATCGCACAGTCTCTACAGAGGAATGTCTCGCCAATCACCACTGCATACAGTTAAATCTGTTCGTGCGCTCACACTTACTCCACTCCAGAAAAGTCACTTTGTCCACAGTAGCACAGCATCATCATCATTCGCTGGTCTCCCTCGTTTACTCGCCGCGCACATTCACTGGATAATCGCCGGTCAGACTCTCTCACTGCTCGCAACGAACCTGCTTGTATAGCAGTTGCATCGACGCCCAGAATATTCCTTAAGATTGCCAACAGGACTGGGCTACGTAAGTCGAACCTTTCCGACGTTTCGGTAACACTCAGTTGATTGCCTGTCAAATGATGTGGAGAGGTGCCAACTCATTCAAAAGGAATGTTGACGTCAGTCTGTCATGTAACATCAGTCTGCCCGAGCAGGTCGGGCGCCAGAAGCAGGCAGTTAGGGGAAAGGGGGGCCGCATTCCATAACCTAGCACCCAAGTTTTACGTAGCTAGCAATGGTTGCAAGGAGGGGAGCTGGTGCGGCCCTTCAGTTGCGTGCCTGCGCGAGCCACTGGCTCGTTACACTGCCCCCTCCATAAGTCTGTTCAATCTGAACACACTCTTCATCTTCTGGACCTTCACAAAGTGACAGTCGATCAATATGGGCAGCCATGTGTCTAGTCCGAGGGCCACTGCTCCATATCCTGAAGATTACATTGTTTATTCTTTTTGGTATCTTATAAGAACCTTCCCAGTTTTCTGAAGCTTGGGGCAGTATCCCTTCCATCTTAGCAGGTTGTACGATCATACCAGTTGTCCTTATACAAATTGCTTAGCTGATGCTCTCTGGTAATACCTGGTCTTCATTTGGTCAGTATTAATCCTGAGATGCTGCCAGGCGAAGTCATGTATGTTCACTAACTTCCTATGTAAATCACTGTCATAGTCTGGGGTGGCAATCTCTTCTTCAGATGGTCGTCCAAACAGTAGATCACTAGGGAGGTGGAGCTCACTCCCAAATAGTATTTTCGAAGTTGTTACCCCTGTAGACTCGTGGACTGCAGAACGATAGGCTAGCAAAAATAATATCACCTTGGTGTCCCAATCCTTTTGACTCTCTGACACAAATACTGACAGATACTACTCCAGAGTGCAGTTAAGTCTTTCGACCATCCCATCTGACTGAGGATGCAGTGCTGTGGTTCGTGTCTTTCTCAGTCCCCAGAATCCTGGTCATCTCTTGGTGTAGGGTAGCCCCGAATTTTCATTCTTGATCTGAATATAGCTCAAGTGTAACCCCAAATCTCGAGAATACATGTTCCACAAGTGTAACAGCCACCATTCAAGCTTCTTGGTTTGGGATTGGTATTACGTCTGGCCACTTAGTAAAGTAGTCTTGGGCTACAAAGAAGTATCGGTTCCTCTCTTGGTGGTTGGTAAGGGGCCCAGAATATCTACAGCCATCCTTTCAAATGGGGCACCGACATTGTATTTCTGGAAGTGAACTCTTCCTTTAAATCTTGGGTCTTTTTCTGCTGCACAAGCATCACATATGCGGCACCACTTCCCCACATATTCCCGGTAATGGAGACAGTAGAAACTCAAGCAGACTCTGTCAAGTGTTTTGTTGATGCCAAATGTCCACCAGTCGCAGTGTTATGCAGTTATTTTATCACATATAGAACCCTACTATCCAGGCAAAACAAGTTGAAATTGTGTTTGTTTTCCATTGCTGCTCTCCCACTTCCTATACACCACATCATCTCAAAGGACGAGGGATTTCCACAGTGCCCAATCGGATTTTTCTGTGGTCCCTATGCAATATATATCCTCCCAGCTTTGTCGTCGGTCTTTTTCTTTCCACTCCACTAAAGGGCATTGATAGGGGTCATTCAATTGGTATTTCCTCACTTCCTCATCGCTCCATTGCTGTGTCTGTCTACCAGAAGTATTTTCTATTTTCAGGGTCCTGTGTACTGTTCGAGACTGACTTTTCTTTACTTCTTGGCGCTCACAGTTTCGACAAAATGTTTCACAGGGCCTCCATGGGAGGGCATCTGCATTGCTCTGAAGATGGCCAGATCTGTGCTGTTTTTCAAAATCATATTACTGCAGATGTTGTATCCAATTTGCTGTCTCCCCTTCTGGGTTCTTGCAATTTAATAACCCTCTTAATGAAGCATGATCAATATGTACTACAACAAAATGCCTTCCATAAACATAAGAATGAAAATGAGAACTTGCTTTCACAGCAGCCAAAACTCTCTACAAGTCACACAGTAATTTCTGTCAGGCTTATGAAATACTTTACTGAAATACTCAGGTGGCCTTTCTTTCCCTTCCTGAACTTGTGACAGTACAGCACCATTACCAACATCGTTAGCATCATAATCGAGAATGATCTCGTCCTTACTGTTAGGAAAGCTCAGAACCATGGGTGATGTGAATATTAGCTGCCTCACATTCAGAGGTCCAATGAAATTATCTTCTTGACTCTGTTAATTTATGCAGTGGCTTAGCAATTGTTGCGAACCCATACACAAAGCGGCGGTAATATGCACACAGGCCTAGAAAACTTCTAACTTCGGTTTTGTCGGCTGGTTGAGGCCAATCTCCGACGGATTTCGTTTTCTTTGGGTCGATCTCTATTCCATATGACGATACTACATGGTACAAAAATTTAATCTTCTGCTGAAACAGATTACATTTCTTAGGGACTAATTTCAGGTTGACAACAGAAATTTTCTGGGACACAGCATCAAGTAACGTGAGATGTTCTTAGAATGTCTTGCCGGTGACGACAATTTCATCCAGGTAAACATGATAGGGATCTAGTGGAAGGACCTTTTCCATTAGACATTCAAAGGTTGTAGGAGCATTGAATTGCCCAAAAGGCATAACTTTGAACTGCCAGGTACCCTTTCCTTGGATACGAACAGCAGTCTTTTTATGATCCTCTTTTGCCACCTCACACTACCAGTATCTGCTCTTCAGATCCAAGTTTGAGAACCATCTAGATCCTGCTAGACTGTGTAGAGTGTCGTCTATCCTAGGCAGAGGGTAATAACCATTTTTGCTCACATAATTTAGCTGGTGGTAATCAACAAAATCTCAGAGACTAATCCTTCTTCTTTACTAACACAATTGGAGATTCTATAATGTTTAAGTCCTTCACCTCTTTTAAGATATTGTCCACTGCTCGTGAGAAGCTAGAGGCAGTCGTCTAGGGGGTTGCTTTATTGGGCGGGCCTCACCTGTGTCAGTGTGATGTAATGTGACACTGGTCCTATCTAGGTCATTTGGCCCACATTAAAAGGTATTTTGATTCCTCTGCAACAATTCCACTACACTTTTTTCTGTCCCCAGCTTACGTTTTATTTTGTTCTCTTCAAGATCTCGTCTAATGTGTTAGGCAGTACACCATCGTTGTTAGCTGACCCTAGGCCTTTGGGAGTATTGGGCAGAATTTGTGAGACCTGCCTTCAAACTTCTCTTATGGCCCCCTCCTCCAATTTTACTGCTCGGTCAGACAAGTTGATCACTCTGACTGGCAAACTGTTAGATACAGAACATACTTAAAATATAACTGTTAGGATGCCATCTGGCATACTGCTTCCTTTAATCACAGGCTCTATCAGCCCTACACGCCTGACAGGTTTCCCTCTACATCGACTTGGAACAATTACTTCACTCGAAGTAGGTAGTAACATGGGTTGATTACAGACTACTGGGCAACATTCTGGTGAGGACAAATCTTCACGAGACGATACCACCAACTTGGCATTGCCTTTCCGCAGCACCCCAAGTCAAGTTTCTGTAAAGAAACCTAGCCTACACAGCACATCTAGTGCCAAGAAACATGCATCCTCTATTTTCGGCTATGTACACATCATGCTCTGTATTGACATTACCAAGTTTCAAAAGCACTATTCTCTTGTCCCTTACTGATGTGGTCACGCCAGTTACAGTGGTCAGATAGCACTCTTCAATGCCCCTGTAGTCTGGCAATCGCTGGGGGGATGGCCCTATTATGTCTAGCCTCACTACTGTTATTGTCACCCCTGTGTCGACGACCATCCGACAAGGGAATTAATTTTGACTACCATCCTCTAGGATGGCATTTAAGTCCTGCTTCACAGAGAAAGCTTGTAGGAAAACTGGGGCCTTTCCTTCAGCCACTACTGACCTTCGCCCCTCAAGATCGGTGTTTACAACTTTCCCGATGGTGTGCTCTCACCTGAGTCTCGCTGTCTGCTCCTCAGTTGTTGATTATGTTGCTGCTGCTGCAGGCACTCTTGAGGGCAGTTGGCTCTCAGGTGCCCGGGCTGTCCACAGGACCAACATTCGGGCTGTCTGGTCGGTCGGCTACATGCCTCTGTTGCGTGAACTCAAGCTGCGATGTCCTTCATGGTGTTCACTATGGACCTCAGTGTCTTCTTAAAGCTGTCGTCGTCACCCTCCTCCCCAAGGGTCACTGCCTGCACAGGACGCCTCCCTGCAGACACCTACCTCGCCTACTCTACTGCAAGTGCTCGTGCTAAGGCATCTCGCATGTTATGTGGTGCGGCCAGCCGCACCACTTGCCGGACCTCTGCATCGGCTATAGCGTCAACGAAAAAGCCGACCGCAATGACATCACGCGCCCCCTCGGGACACCCCTTCAGGGACAGGTGGGCCAGCCGCACGATGTCCTGTCACAGCTCTTGTAGATACTCCCTGGTCGTTGTGTGTGGCTTCGCAGCTGGGCGCGATGGGCGTGTCGCAGGTACCTGTCGCCGAAGCTCAGCTCCAGGACCGATACCAGTGGTGCCGTTCGGGCAGCGACAGCAGTATGTTCAAAGCGGGGCCTCTCAGCACTGCTGCCAGATAGTAGGCTCGCTGTTCGTCCGTCCAGCCATCCAGGGTAGCGACGATCTCGAATTGGTGTCGGTATTCTCGCCAAGGTGTCTGATCATCATAGGGGGTGGGTTTAACGGCGACACCCTTCCCAACACTTGGAGAACTGGAACCCGCATTAAAGTGTTGCTTAGTTCACTCAGGCGGTGATGTGCTGACAGCGTCGGCCTCCTTTTCGTCATTATCCTCGGCTGCTAGCTGGTTGACAGTCCTGGATACGTTGCGCCGCGTCCAACTTTGTGACTCTGGATGAAATTTTACCCATTCTCTTTTAAGTACACTAATTTCCTGTTCCAAATTACCCTTGATACTGTCCATCATTTCACTTACACTGTCCACTTTTTAATTTACACTGTTCACTTTATCATTTACACTGTTAATTCTTTGATTTACCATATTACTGATACTGCAGATTTTATTGTCCATATTCTCATTCGTTTACACTGTCTATTTTCCTGTCCAACAATTCACTTACATTATTAAGTTGACTCTTTACATTTTCATTTACACTGCTAATTTGACCAGTTACAGTTTAATTTACATTGCTGATTTGACTATTTACGGTTTCATTTACATGGCTAATTTGACTATTTACGCTACTAATCTAACTATGTACAGTTTCAATTACACTGATAGTCTTAGCACTCAGTACCTTTATCAATGCACACAGTGC
This sequence comes from Medauroidea extradentata, assembly GCA_003012365.1. Taxonomy (NCBI): domain Eukaryota; kingdom Metazoa; phylum Arthropoda; class Insecta; order Phasmatodea; family Phasmatidae; genus Medauroidea; species Medauroidea extradentata. The sequence goes on along the minus strand of PNEQ01067272.1, from coordinate 10,364 downwards.
TTACATACGAGCAGCCATATTTCTTGTTATCATAAAATAATTACAATTCTTTAAACTATGTATTTTCTTTCTAATGAATAATGTTAATTTATCTAACTACTCTAATCTAAAGGCAACTAATTAATTAAATATAGAAGCCTCCAACCCACTTCTGACACCAATGATACAACTTTACTGTCCTGGGCACAGCCAGGTTCGCTTGGGTTGGGGGAGGGAAGCTTATGTAATTAGATAAATTTAATAAAATTAATGTTCCTAATTTGTTACAGAAACTACAAAACACTCTACATTAATTACACAACACTTGCAATCCACTCTCTCTTAATAAACATAAACGGATATTATATACAGATTACCTGTCTAATTCAATTACTGGCTAACTAAATGTCTATCTCGCTTAGTTCTCCAATCGCGCAGTCTCTACTGACGAATGTCCCGCCAATCACCACTACATACAGTTAAACCTGTTCGTGCGCTCACACTTACTCCACTCCAGGAAAGTCAGTTTTGCCCACAGCAGCACAGCATCTTCTTCATTCGCTGGACTCCTTCGTTCACTCGCCGCGCACATTCACTGGCTAATCGCCATTCAGATTCTCCCACGGCTCGCAAAGAACCTGCTTATGTAGCACTTGCGTCGACGCCCAGAATATTCTCTAAGTTTTCCGACAGAGCTGGGTGATGTAATTTGAACCTTCCCGACGTTTCGGTAACACTCAGCTGAATGCCTGTGAAATGGTGATGGACAGGGGCCCATTCATTCAGAAGGATTGTTGACGTCAGTCCGACGTGCGACGTCAGTCTGTTCGAGCAGGTCGGGCGCCAGGAGCTGGCAACTTAGGGAAGAGGTAAGGGCTGCATTACAGCTCCTAGCAGCCGAGCTGTACGAAGCGAGCAGTGGTTGTTGGTAAGGACGGGGGGGGGGGGGGTACTGCAGCCCTTCAGTTACGTGCCTGCGCAAGCCACTAGCTCGTTACAATATTGTGTAGTCAAAATTTTTTGTTCACTAATTGAATGCATTGCTTTGTTGATTAGTATTCTTTACTATTGCGCGTTGTCAAGTTATAACACGGAATAAGTTGGGGATGCCTGATATTAACCCAGATGTTGGTGTATTCGTATATGAATCCACAAGCTAATGGATCCAGATATTAATCAAGGAGTTAAGTGAATCCATATAAGAATCCAGTTATTATCCAGAAGTGGACGAATCCAGACATGATTCTAGATACGAATCCAGAAATTGCTGAATCCTGATATGAATCTGGAGTTCTCACTCGGTAAAAATATAAAATGAAAATGTGTTAATTATGAACGGGTTGCAAAATGCATCGGTAACTTATTATGTGTAGAGAATTTCTTAGAAGGAGTGTTTATAAAAACGAGAAGCGAAATTGAGAGAGAAATTAACTTACTTTGAATATGAAATTGACGATTAAGGAGTAAGAAGCATAGGTCATAAGTGAATTCAAACAGTTTACAAGAATAGAGGAAGCCGAAAATTATTTTTCTGTTAATATATTATAAGGAGGTGTAGTAAAGTGCACGTGTATGATGTATAGGTGTCATAATATAAGTATACGTGATCGATGCGTGACGATTATTTTTAAGATGAGTAAAATTGTACGCTAAAAGCAAAGGTAGTGTAGGTGTACGATATATGCTAAGAATAATGCACGACGGATAGTATAGGCAATGCCATTTATTTGATTGCATAGGGATAATTCATAAAGCATGGCTGGCATGACTGGTATCGCACACTTAAAGCGACAGCTGAGCAGCCTTCTTAAGCTACGAATCTAAGAGACAGGGAAGCGAATGTGGGTTAAGAACTACACTGCTGTGTATATATGGTTTTGTATCGTTCCTGTGTGCGAGGTACTGCACTAATGAGTGGTGTGTTCCGTTGATATCTTATAGGTCATAAGCAGCTTGTGATGGCTTTGGGTGTTACCGTTTTGTATATATCTGAACTGTGTATTTTTTCACATATTGGAAACATGTATGTAGAAGTGCATGTAGAACGCGTGTATATTACTTATAGCACTGCAGTTCAGCAGGTAGGCAAGATGGAGAACTCTGGCATACACATTCTCATGACTTGGTGAGAGCGAAGGGGGAATAGCAAGGAAACTGGTCAGCAGTATTGGGAGGTCGGGATTAACTTCGTGATATGATGCGACTGTCGAGTTCACATATATTCCGGCTGAAAACTGAGGGCTGTCTGAAACATTTATCTCAATTTCATAATGCTTATAGGAGTGTAAAAATGCTTTGATATTTGACTTACTTGTATCGTACGTTTGCCTATGCATTTGGATTATTTACCTTATTGAAATATATGCGCAATATTTTGCAGTCGTAGAGAAAATGTTATCTTTCATTGTTAAACTTTAAAAAAAATTAACATGCTATTGAATTATGACGAGAATCAATCACTTATGATCCTCTCAAAATTTGACGTAAAACAAGTGCTATGTTACGCCATTTTACTCTCCACTAGATGTTTCTGGTTTAAAAATAGTTAAATTATAACTTTAAAACTAAACATTTGGGCTAAATTACGTAATAGGTTGTTCGGTGGCTACCGGAAAGCGTATGTGTTTGCGGTATAACATTAATTATAAGTAGATTTTTAGAAAATTGTTTTGTTTAAAAATATCAGTGAGTTATTAAAATCAATACGTTAGAAATCTGCATAGCGCATTAACAGACTTGTGAAATGAAGTTTGGGAGTTAAAACTAACGTGAATGAGCTGTAATGCTAAAACTTATCGACTTAACGATAGTCATTATGTAATAACCAATAGGTCCTGTAACTGAGTGGAGGTGAAAGATGTAAAATAATTTAATTAATTGAAAAATTCTTGGATCATGTAGTAATACATTTTACCGTACAAAAATGAAATTGCAATAAAGTACTACATTAATTAAATTCGATTTCACCAAACGGGGTTAATGTGAGAAGTAGTACTTGTATAATGAAGATAATGGAGGATAGGTATGTTACCAAAAGCGAATCAGAACGATAAATTTAAGAAAGTATGTAAAGAAGATATAAAAATTGTGATTAAATTATATATTAAAGAATGATAAAACCAATTTCACAAAATAAAATTGCGTATTGAAATATATAATCAATGATTTTATATTGACGGGATAGGGACTTAATATATAAATACTAACATCCATTTTATTTTAAAATAATAATTTCCAATATGCAGACAATGTGCTCCAGTTAATGAATCCATCTGTTAAGTTTACACATTGATCCATTCCTTGGTAACCGAAAGGTTTAATGCGTCAGTTTTGTGACGCTAGCTCAGGCAGTTCGGGGCCCCACACCGACAAAGGTTTTTATAAGTTACACACATTAAACTGTGTTTCTTGGCGGTATGTGATCGAAGGTGTCAAGTTTCTTGTACCTTTCACGCCAACCTCTAAGTTTACGAAAATCTGTAAACCGTGTCGTAAGGTGGTTGCTGAAATCTGCAACCTGCCCTTACCTGAAGAGATCCACCGCTACGGTGGGGATATAGCATTGGTTAAATCCCAATTCTTATCCTAACCGTAAGGCCGTCCAAGGATAAGAATGACATACCCGTGTTTCGATCTTCTTGGATCTCTTCAGGTAAGGGCAGGTTGCAGATTTCAGCAACCACCTTACGACACGGTTTACAGATTTTCGTGAACTTAGAGGTTGGCGTGAAAGGTACAAGAAACTTGACACCTTACACACATTAAATTTATAAGTGTGATATCTGTGCCTGGGATGGATGGCATGAGACACTAAATACAGCGCTAAACTAGCGCTGCCTAGTAGGTGACATAAAAACTAAATATAACAATAATTTCATCGAATGAGTTCATCGCAACCAAGTCAATTAACTGGTGGCCAACACGTGAACCTACATGGTTGCCGGCAGCAGAGCCTCTGGTGCCCAACTCGGGAACTTCATGAGGGTCCCGAATAATAAATTATATCCAAGATGGTGGATTACCTACATAATGGTGGCTTACCTCCAATATGGAAGATTTACTCCAAGATGGTGAGTTTATCAAAAATTGCGTATTGATGCAAGACGGCGCATTGATCAACAATGACTGTCACTGCCCCCTCACCCTCAGCAGCCAGCCATTGTGCTCTGAAATACTAAATAAGACTACTGGTACGTACGATCATATTGAGCATGGTGGGATAAGTGCCGTAATAATGCAATCACACTTGTCGTTTAATGAAAACGATCGAGTTTCTTGAAGGAACAAAATATACATGCAACTGTCCAGTAGCAGTGGAATAATGTAGGACCTAACATTATATTTTCAGTGATAATAGCATACAAATGACACCGAATCGCTGCTGGCGACTACGGAAATATGAAATGTGATTGTTCAATTGGCTATGCTTGGTCGTTGCGCAAATTTTAAATTCATTCCAATAGAAAAAAACTCTCATCAATGAATATAATGTTTTCTTAAAAACAATGTACCATGTACTTTACTGGGTTAGATAACATTGTACAATATGACCCCGCCTGAGAATGTTTGCCTACTCCATGCTGTTCATCCTCTGCAAATGTGACATACGCAACGTCTGTTCGTAAAATACTTAGATATCCGAACGTCGACAGACCGCCAACCTGATTGCTACAGTGCGCGCACTAACAGTGAAAATGTTTTCAACCATGTGTAGCACTCGTTATTTCGAACTCTACCGTTCGGACATAGTGCATATGCCCACAATTTGTTCTCATCACACCCACGTGGCCATCATTCTCAAATTCGAGATACAATGATGTAAATGTAGAGTTGTGATTAGAGATTATGGTTAGAGAAGATGGTTTATCGTCAGAAAACTTGACTGTTTGCTGGCTTTCAATGTACGTTCAACTCATGAAAGCTCACTGGCTTTACTCTGTACGTAGATCTGTTACCCTATTTGACTGAGCCAATAGGAATCCCGCTGTTGTCATATCTTATGCCTGTTTTTTTTGTCTGCAGACAGATACGTTGTGTCAGGCGTGTATCACCCAATTATTATACATGTTGCGAAAAACTACAGCGATTTTAAGGGCATGTTGACAATCTATTTCCGCGATATACCATCACCTCTAGTGATGGTTTATCGCGGGAAAACATGACTTTTTTCTGGGATTAAACGGACATTCATCATATGGAAAGATTACTGGCTTTCGCTTGTATGCAGTGCTGTTGCCCTATTTAACTGAGCAAATAACAAAACTGCTGTTATAATATGTAATGCCTGTTATTGGTCTGCAGACAGCTAAGCTGTGTCAACATATATCATCAAATGATACATGCCACAAGAAACTACAATGTTTTCAGGGGTATATTGGCACAAAAATATTCGCGATACACAAACATCTCTAGTTGTGATCCTTCTTAATGTTCGGATATCACTCTCTGTATAAACATTGTTGCTGCCGATTGTTCATTTCCACTGCACTGTGTACGAGATGCATGTCTGCGAGACACGGCCAAGAATAGCATACCATTACACATAAAAATATCACAGACATCCTGTCCAATAAAACATAACTGATACTCTATTAGCGCAGTTCCATCACCTGTTCAAACATCAAGTGCTCGGCATTGCACTCCACAGCACGCCGTTCATGCGAATAGAATGACTTGCGTGTCGCACAACTGCAAAGTCGTTGGGAAAATTCACTCTAGCTCTCAAACCGATAATTCTTGTACTCTTTTTGGGAAAACGTTTAAAAAGAGCGTCTTTAAATGCACCGAAAATTTTTGTTGAATAATGTGCGCTATCGAACAAAAAATTTCCATGGGAAGGGGGCAAGAATTCTGGCATCTTAAATGCCGTGAACCCCATGTCAGTCATGTGTACATGGAATGCAACTGCAAGGGAATTTGGAGTCCCAAAGAAAACCCGCCGACGAGAGAAATCATCGTGCCCAACGCCCACATAAGAATATCCGAAAATCGAACAAGTATCACCTCTATGTGAGACAAGGGATGTGATCACGTGACAACCACGGATCCTTTAGTAACGGTGTCAGAAATATTGTATAACCTTAGACACTTTGGGTGGAATTAAACCCGCCTTTCTGCAAATCGGTTGCTATGTTGTGGTAAAACAGTGTGCCTTAGTGTATTTTACAAACACACTATTTCATGTGGTAAAAATATACGGTTAGAATATTCTACGTCGTTGGAGTCTAGTATACGGCTTTGTTATGATAATTGGAAATTATTTTTACATGCATAACGTAATAGAATATGGTTTCAGTATCTCCCAAACCATATTTAATTGATTATTGATATATTTTCAGCGGTTTTAGATATATTGGTTCAAATCCATTCTGAAATTCATTTTCATTTACCCGTAACTACCAAAACATTGTACTTCTGTATAGTATTGTTTACAGTTTTTTTTTCAGTCTGAAAAATTGACGATTAACTGGAATAACATTTGAAATTATTTACTCAAGTAATTATTCTCTATGGGATTATTTCACAAAATGCTTTTAGTAGTACTCGAAAACATTGTATTGTATTTTTTTTGCAGCAATCACAAAGAATCTGACGCTTTGAGTATTAACTTCTTCATACAATATGCTTTAAAATGTCAATAAAAGTTCCAAAAATCGAAAGAAATTACACAATAAATAACTGTTTGTTTGCACTTTTGAAGCCAGATTTAATAGAAACAATTTATTTATATTTTCGTATCAGTCATTCTCATTAGATTATGGCAAATGTATATACAATATTCACGTTTAAAACAGTTATTACACAAAAATATTGGAAATAGTTATCTTACATTTTTCTTTTATTTATGAAAACTTGGAATCATTTCAGTTTACTGGACGTGATGAAGCGTCACTTACTTTCGATGGGAGATTTTTATAAAATTGTTTACCGTTAATTAATAATAATATTACGTTATTAAATGCTTGGCTCGCATTTGTCTGCGCAACACATAATTTCCTTTCACGAATACGCATTATTTTTGTGTACAAGAAACTTGTTTTCAACTTTCAACCGTAACTACAAGGATTTGGACTCAATCTACTAAGCAAACAAATCTATGTATAATTATGTATATTTATAAGAAACAAAAATACATATTTTCTCGCATTATAAGACATTGTTTACTAAGTTTGTTGATATATTTTTTTCTTATTTTCTAGTTATTTGTTTTATTTTTGTATAGGAAATTATATTAAAATATTATCGTTGAGATTCAAATAGATAATTTTGGTTCGTGAAGTTTGCGTATCGGTTTGTAAAAATTAATGTTTCTGTTTAAAATTAAACATTATAAATTTTGAGGTATCTGTAAATGTAACGTGAAGTATATTGGAACTAGTATCCTATAGGCAGAGACATGCAAAATTCGCGTTATTTTCTGACAGCTGGCTAGACTCCAAGTGACTATAGACAAGTTCGACGTCTCCCGCTGGCCGATATTGTCGTGACTTGCCGCGGAGAATGCTTACACGGTAGAGATGCCAATCTCTGCAAAGACGTGACACACGTTAATGACAACACATAAAAGTTCGTGGCCAGTTGAATCGCAGATTATGCTCTGTTATGTATAGGGAAGTAAAGTTTAGTCTGTTACCAAATGATAACGCGTATTTTGCATGTCTCTACCTATAGGGTATTATTTTGTGGTACACAATATTAAAAACAATTAGAAATAAATGTAATTTTTGACAAAACTATATAATATTATATAGATGATGTAATTATTTTAATGAAACACATTTGTTTATTAAATTTCAAGCGATTTTTCTATGATTGTTTTCATGAGTATTTTGGAATTAAAAGTAATATTCTATGTGTAGTAAAGTTTCACTAACACCTATCTGGGTTTTATAAAGTGATAATATTTTGCTTAAAATGAAACTGTTGCTCAAGGTTAGTTTATTCCAATCATGAGTCCAAATATATAATGAAAACATAAAAAAATTATTTCCAACTAAAAAATATGTTATGCAGTACTCTCGATTTAATAAAGTACACATTTATTTACTATCAATTTAGTAGATTACCAATGAACCTTCTGCAAATATGTCCTAAATAGATATTAAATAATTTTTGGTCTAAAATAAACTTAAAACTGGTAAGCATAATTTAATAGCGGAATTGTATATGTTTAATCATAGGTAAATGTATAGTTCTTCAGACAAGAATACCATTGTTTTGGTTAAACTAGTGGATTTTGACTGACAGTTCTGGGTAAGCATTTACCAATTTTTAGAATGCATGTCATTGAAATTATCCCATTAAGCACAGTTTTGCAAACAACATGATTTGTCTTATACGAAAACCGCGCAATAAGTTTTCGTCACAAATGGAAGTCATAGTGATAAGTTGAAAATCACTATTCAATTATTAATTTATTTCAAACATGCTAAAAAGTGTTATTCCTAAATACAAAGCAAATATTTTTTTGCTATAGTATTTAATCTGTTTTTCATGAACTGGCTATTTTAATAAAGCAAAGAAAATCACTGCAATGTTATTAAAATACTTTATTTTACTATATGATTTAACTTTTAATTGTTTGACTGGACATATTTAATGCTTAGAACGACGAATGGGGTAGCCTATCACAACACGGTATTGTTTTAAATTGGTAATATATTCACGTTAATATGACGCAAAATCTTAACAGTTCGGGCCTTTTCTGCTATGGACGTGCCTACTTGAGACGTTCTTCCTTGTGTTGGTGTAGAGTCCCTACCATAGGTAACGTAAATAAACAAAAATGTTTGTCATTTTCATCAACTGCATGATCTCAGCCGTACACTTTTATGGCAAGCTCGTATCCCGTATCGTCTAGTGGAAATCAAAAAAAGAAGGCGACGCCCGCGGAGAGGACAACGCCCAGAACGGTGGAGAACGTGTTATTTATTTTGTAAGGTTATTTTTCAATGTTTTAGGTCAAAACGAGGACAGAATAATTTCCACAACACTAAAGATTTTTATCGCCTCACGAGTATAAAAACTTCTCTTTCGAATTAGCGGTCACCGGTAGGAGATGTCATCGCTGCTTGTCGGTCATTTTTATTTACTGTTTGTGATTGTACTCTTTCATATGGTTACAGATAGGGGTGCATTTTTATTCCTTCTTTACTTCCAACCTACGTCTTTCTGGTTGAGGATGAGAAGTATGCTAAAATGTGTAAATTAAAAAGGGTTTAGGGTTTAATTTGTTACAAGAATGTCAATGAACCGCTGCATTTAAAATAATGTAATTAACTTCTTACTGCGAAATTGATAAAAACAATTGTATTTCTGCATTTCAGTTATTAAAGATGATATTATTAAAATATTGTACATCTAAAGTTTTATACTGTAAATACTTGTAAGAGCACAGATCTAATAGTGAGGGTATGTGCTACATAAAACGTAAACATTTTACAAAACATATTGCCGTAAACCTACAAACGGCATGCATTAATGTGGTGACAATTTTTGTGAAAATTGCTATTTTTATAACAAGCTTGAACGTTGTAAGTATTAACCTTCCCATTTATTAATCTATTTATATGTTACTGTTACAAATTTCCAGTTGTTTTTTACATAAACATATTGATTCGTAAATAACGGAACTTGAGTTAGTATCCATTGTTTTACATATAAAATTAATTTTTATAAATAATATGTATTTTTTTTATTTGAGTTGGCTGCATAAAAAGTGATAGGTGTATAAAATGTTGTACCATTTACAAGCATAAGCAATATCGAAAGTCTACACAGCCTACTTGTATAAGCGGCTCGCACACACGTGGTATATGCAAAATTCGACTATAGAATCTACGCGCTGAAGATAGAATCATATATTCGTTTCGCAAGTGAGTTAAAAGTGACTGATAACTATTTTTTATCTCTTTTACGTACAGAAAAGATCTAATTCAGTTTTTTTACGGGACATTACGAATGTTAAGATGAAATATCAATACAATTTACTATGAATGTAGTTACAAAATTGCAGGAAAAACATAATACCGACTGATCCTCAGTGTTTAAAACACTATGCTAATTGACCATAACAACAGAGGGCCTAACGGGTTTGTACAGCTGTATGTAGGTCTTCAAATTTTTTTACAACTTGTAAGAATTTGGTAACTGTTAAAAAAGTTTGAAAATTTTGGTGATTGAATGACCATTTTTAGCCTACTTTCCTCTAGGAAAGATAGGCTTATGAGATCGCGCGTCTGTCTGTCTGTCTGTATGTCTGTAAGTCTGTATGGATGTTTGTATGTCTGTATGTCCCCCCCTAATAACTTTTTATACAGCTCACGGTAAATAATGAAATTATTACAGAATATTATGCCATGACTGGTGAATACGACGCAATTTTT
>PNEQ01067271.1:14789-28438 GCA_003012365.1 Medauroidea extradentata | reverse complement strand
CTTCATTCATTGGCTTGTCAGAATTAATTGTCAACTTGTTGTCTTGCAAACCAATCAGAAAGTGTATAAATTTTATTGCATTGTGTTTTAATGGTTTTCATTATTAGTGACATAAAATACATTAGTGCCATATAGTGTTATATTGTTGAGGATAATGTTTGACCTGTCTGCAATATAGAAATATTAGAATTATCTTGCAGATATTTGTATATTTGTAATTACTGTTTATAACTTTAAACCTGTCTAATCTAAACTTTCTTATTTAATATGTATGTACTTGCAGTATCTGTTCATTGTACTTGTGATTTCTTGACGTGTTCCATAGCCCTGTGGCCTGAGCCACGCAAGGGGGCTCTACGGAACAAGAACTGAAAAAAAAGTGGATCGGTCTGTTTTTAATGTTGTACAATTCTGCCTAATCGTTAACCTACTTTTCCTGTGAAAAAATAATCTTAATATCACAAGTCGTCTTTTTGTATACTCTTAAATTAAAATGTTACTGCCAACTCAATGTATAATAAGTACAGGTGACAGCATAAAGCAATAACATACATGCATGATTTAGCCACATATGGAATGGGGAAGAGGAATTGGACAAGATATCTAATATCAATTACAATTTGGTGACTACCTGGTGGCAAGTTTATCTGCCCCTGTCACTTCCCAGGTCCTTAAATAACTGTCAAATAAATAAATGCAAATGAGCTGTGGTGAGATCACTCCTGCCTGCCCCTCAAAAATACTATTTCTAAACTTTCCAGCCCCTTTTAGTCATCAATTCACAATACAAAACCTTCCACTCCCCAAAAAATATATCTTCATACAAAAATGTACACAAAAAAGAACTGATGGATGTAATAACTACCATATACTGTACTCTATAAGCCTACTCTATGTTCTCCTCCGCACCCTTTCAATCTTCTCACTGTTGCTTCCCTTCTCCCATTAGCTAACAATTAACCCTGTATATCCCTATCCATTCATAAGAATAATAAATTTTACACTCTCAATCAGGCTAATGCCCGGTGGCGAGCAGACTCTTCACCCATCCCCACAGCTCCAATCCTCCAGTCCCCTCCTAAACCTTCCAACCCCCTTCAATCACCAACTCTTCCTGCAGTGCATTCCACTCCCTCGCCATCCTCACCAGCATTGACTGTCTACCCCTCTCCATTATCCTTCACACCTTCTGAATTGTATACTTTTGCTACCTTCTCTCTTAAAAGTTCCCTTAGTTTGCAGGCCAAACTGCCCCATCCCCCTTCCCTGTTCATCACCCTAGGCCTAAAAGTTCCTTTCCTCTTCACCAGGCTGACCCTGCCTCTTTCATTTACTCATCACCCACTTCACTGCCCTTCTCCAGCTCCTGTAACTTCCCCATACAGATCCCACTCCGCGGCAACATATTCCAATACTGGACAAACCATCGTGCAATATGTCTTTCCCATCACCTCATTACTAACTCCACTTAACACCCTCTCAAGCAGTCCTAAAGCTCTTCTTAACCACTCTGTCCACCTTAGATCAGCCTGTACCACAACCTCTGTGGCTACCTCTACCCATCCCATCTGTACACCTCTCTACTCACCACTCTCTTCCTAGTAAACCTCACCAACTTGGTTTTACACACATTAACCTTCATTCTGTTCTCCTCTAAGACCACAACATATTAATATCCTCTTGCAAGTTGTTTCCACTGCCCACCTCTGTAAACAGTCTTATTTTACCCACAATCCTGGTTGACGGCAAAGGGTCCCCTGAGAAAGTCCTCAAATCAATAACACTTTCCTCAACAGGATTCCATGAGGAACTTTGCCAAAGGCCTTCTCGAAGTCTATTAAACAAGCATACATCTGCTTCTCCTCATCAACTGCCTGAACCAGATCCTCTAACAAACCTGCCAACTGTTTATATCCTCAACTGTTTTTTAATTCTTAGTACGTCCGTCAATGCGCTCCATTCCAGTTCCTTCATCGTTACGGATAGTGTATAGTTACCTTATTCCTCTCTACCCTGCCCCTGTGTACTCTACCACATACCAATCAACATTTTGCTGAGCTTCTTTGCACCTTCACTTTCACGTACAGATCACACTCTGCTGCCACATGTTCCAGCATTGGTTGTACCAACATGCAGTACCATAAAACTGGGTGAATAGGAACAACATTAAAAACAAGTTCCTAGCTAACACTTTTTTCTCGAATAAAATTTGCTATAATTTAAGTTCTGTTCATGAATGGTTTTAACTTGCCTATCTAAAAAAATATATATAATTTATAAAACACAGTTAATACCTAACATTTTGCTCTGAAGTGGTTTCTATTCACCCTTTTTACAGTACAATTTTTCTTTACCTCACAGTTCAGCGCCTACTTTGCAGCACAACCGTAGCTACATACACTTGTGTGTTCACTGTTACTAACTCAACCTGTCAAATCCAATACTTCAACTACTTCCAAAGAATAGACTGTTTACCCTACTCAGTTTTCCTCCGCACACACTATAATTCTCTACAAAGCTGCAAAAATATAAGTTCTTGTGTAACTTTTCAACTAAGTGTATGGAAGGTACAAAGTTGAAACTCTGAAATCTACAACAAACTGTAGGTCAATAAAAAAATTAGCCATGCATTGACCTCAAGTTTCCAATTTTACCCTTACAGCAGTGTTGCACTTACCTGTTATTTTGTTACTGTCACAAAAAGAAAAAATTACCGTACCTACACTCACCAAATAGACAGCTGTACTCGCAAGGTGTGAACAGTAAAACTAGATACTGTATGTGTTCCAGTGAGCGTCAATGTGGATCATTGAATGAATAAATTAAAGTAAAAATTTCAACAGTTTTTTAAGGCATTAACTTACATGTTAGGATTATTGAACTGAATGGTTTGAAAATGAGTTACATTTATTTTAATTAACATGTGCATATGGGCCATAAACAGTTTAATTTGTAATTCAAACTAAAGGATAAGAGAACATATTTCACATAGTAGCACAAGCATCAAATGTGCACCACATACCTCATAAATCTTGGCCTGACAGTTAACTGTTGCAGTAAACACTTGGCAATGATGATTTTTGATATTATTACTTTTATTGGAATACTGAAATTATTTACTTTTGCGCACTTATACAAAGTGTGTGCCAGTTACGCATTTCCTAAGGATACAGTAAGCATCTCAATTTCAGACACACAAATGTGAAATAAAATTGTTACTGTATTGCATCCTTGACTATGCACATTTCATTCCTAATGATCATATTAGAAACTTTTCTCAAACACAGTTTTTTTACTATTGTTTTTTGTCTTTAAAAATAACAAATTAATTTCACAATTGAGAGCGATAAATACTAAAGCATTCATTAAAAAACAATTGTAAAATTACAGTTCAGGCATACATATTAAAATAAGTCGCCCATATCAGAATATAAATAAACTTGCTGAAAATATTTGTGACAAAGTGAATAAGCAGTCCTTAATATTTTATGTTTATTTTACAATACGGTGGCTTATGTTCAAATATAGCTAGAAAACCAGCAACACAATATACTTTTAGATATGTCAATTTTATTTATTCAGTAAAAACTACTGCAAGGTAATGAAGTTAAAATCAAGTAAGTTAACTCATATATTTTTTCCAAGTCACTCATGAGTTTTGTATTCCTGTAACAAGTTGGGAAAAGCCACCCTTCCAAATGAAGACTCATTCAATTAACACAAAACTTGACTTGTATCTTGATGCAAATTAAAAAATACATTGTAACATAAAGTTAGCTAAACTAAGTACTGAGGCCTACTCATGTACTGGTACTGCACTTCGATGATAACTTATAATGCAGTGGAACAAACACAGCCATCTTCACAATATTCCACTCACTCAACTTATCTTGTACAACTGCACAGAATCAGTCTGAGCACTTTGCACGCAACCTTGTTCACCACATACTCTCACAATTCCACAACAACTGGTGAAACGCCATCTTCAGGAAGCTGCAGTTCAGAACTAGTTGTTGACAGCGGTAGCACAACTGATGAGTCTCTGGTTACCATCTATGATGAGATAATACTTGTTGTAGTCTTGTAAACCAAATGGTACGCCATAAGGATATAGGAAATACTGACAGCGGTTTTCCTGAAACAGTTAAAGATTATCTTAGTAAAACAATACACAACATTGTTTTGGACGCATTTCAAAAATAAGATTTTTTCAGCTGACAAAGTCTGTGAACATATCAAACCACCTACCAATTCCCTACTTGACCTTCTAAACACCCTCACTTGCTCCTCCTAAAGCAAATTCCACTCCCTCACCAACCAAAGCATAGTTTGCCTACCCGATCTGTTCTGCTGTGAACATTTTCGCTATTATTCCCTATTCTCCAACACTTCACAGGTTTTTTTTTTACCTATTGTTTGTGCAGTTTTGCGTAGTGCATCGCAGGTTTGTGCGGTGCTGTGCAGCTACACCGTAATAAAATTTTGATGTATTCCTTTGCACACAAATGAAACAACCTGTCCGTGCATCTTCAATTGCGGGATTGTTTGAAATGGCTGTTACAAGAAGGTGAACACCTAAAAGTGAACAAAAAGGTTTACGCACTCTTGTATACTTATACTGTATTGTATATTTTGTAAAATATGTCAACTTGTCGTGTAGGCATCTGAAAGAACGATACGAATAACCATAAGAGATAAAAACACAAGCGACATGAACGAATCGTACTTCCTTGAATTTCTCTAAATACAAAAAATTCATAAAATATGAGGAACTAAATTTTTTTAAATTATTATTCTATTGATTGTACAATGGGTTATGTTACTCAAGGATATGGAATTTGCTTTACTTTAATTTATGAAAGATTCAGCTTGTATTTTACTTTCAAATAATCAATAAGAGGATAAATTAACTTTCCAAAAGTTTTCATACAAACCTAACCACCAACCGAAAACTGTTGCTTATTTTTTTAACTCTTATGTTTCGACTTGCACTACACTAGGGTAAATATCAAGTTTAGCTACTCATCAAGTACCAGCAAAACTACTGATTTTAGACACAAAGTTTACTGATAAAAAATGTTTCTAGTGACATTCTAAGTACGCCTACGTAAAAACATTTTTTGTTAGCTTAGTTTAAGTTAGATTATGTTAGGTAACCTAACTTAACCTAACCTAATGTAAGGTTATGTTACCTAACTTAACCTAATCTAACTTTAACCTAAACTTACTTAAACTGTATGTAAACTAACCTAATATTTTTTACGTAGGACTGCTTATAACGTAACTAGAAACATTTTTCATCAGTAAACTACAAGTCTAAAATCAATAGTTTGGCCGGTACACGATGAGTAGCTACTCTTGATATTTACCTTCGCAGAAGTCAAATACCTAACTAAAAGAAAAAAGTACATGACTTACCTGATATAAAACTGTAGGTGCAAACTTTCGTAAGTAGGCTTCTTCAAAATGCCGGCACACTGGAAACTTTGCTTTCAGTGTCTTCTTTTCAAAAGATATTTGCTTTTAAACACAAAGAAACTTATCAAAAATTTTGATTGCCGTCTCTATCACGTTTACTTGATGAAATACGCAAGTATAAATTTAAGTGAACTAGGTAAAAACACTTGTCACTTCTCACTTACACTACTCCATTACCACAGAATAATGTCGTTCTAGGTTACGATTTATATAATTATCACGTAAATTTAATTGATAGCTGCGTAAAGCTCTCTCGTGCTAAAAGTTAAAAATATTCCATAAAATGCCACAGCAATAATGTAAACATAACACAGCATACAAGTATAGAAACAATGTATTGAATCATGGATGTATGAACAACCCTGTTCTGGTATCGTGACCACAGAGTAAATATAGGGGTAGAGAGATTTTGGTGTACTGCGCATGTGTCGAACATGTACGTCACTGGTCATGTGGGTATTGGCAAAACATTGGATTTTGCATTTGTGTGCGTGTTAGTAATTTTATTAGATATTAAGTTTCTGGAAACATTAGAATGCTATAATTGCAGTATTTGCATTGTGTGGTATTTATAGTTTCTTACCTGGCTGGTTTTATGCCAAATAAATGAATGTATGTTGTAAATAAAAGTTTTTGGGATGCCTCGACGTCGCCTACATTCAGCACGGCGGTACAAGATTGAAGATTTTAAATATAATTTTTTTTGTTCTTTATTAGCGGGTGACTACTGATATCTCTGAACATCCAAGAATGGTTACTTCTTGTTGTGCATTTAATTGCACAGAAAGACACGTGAAAGGTGGGAAGGTCACGTTCCACAAGTAAGTGTTCAATTCATTATACAAACATAAAATTTTTTATGGTTTGTACTTGATAGCTACATTAAATGGCATTGGGAATTATAAGACTTTGACAACTTAACCATAACACTTTATTGTATCCGTTAGGTACGATGGAAGTATTGAACTTGGACTTGATGCATTTACATTTTTACACCATGCAGGGTAAACTATGTCACAGCTGTATTTTCAGCTGACTAAGTACAATAAGGGCTGTATCCGCTATTCAGTTCATATATTTGATTTATGCAACATGTTAGGTGTGACACATTTAAGTTGTGTTGAGAACTGTATAATTTGGGCATTTTCATGTTCCACGGTTATCCTGTTTTAGTCAACACTCTCAATTTGTTAATTTCCTTCAAGTTCAGTTTTTTTAATGTAAACAGGGCATAGGTTATAGATTGTACCAAACTTAAAAGGGTAGGAGCACAGTAACAATATTGGTTGGAAGTTTGCATATTCACTGATTGCTGTGTTATAACCTTAACAATTCAGTGTGTAACTTATAAAAGACAGTAATCTAAAATAGTTTTAGGGAGCTAACTTAAGGGACTAGCAAAACCTTTTTTGCAAATTCAAGAAGAAAATTTGTGGAAAGAAACAAATAAAAGGGTAGGATAAGCGTGGACAAATCTCGCAGTTGGAAGGGGCGAAAGAAATAAAATCAGCATTATTTGCTAAAAATAAATGTGAATTGCAGAAACTTTTCAAATTTTGTATGAGAAGCTTATTTAGGGACACATGATAAAACTATTTGCAAATCAGCTCAAGAATGTTTTTTGTAGAGAAATGTGTGCCTGAAATAATCAATTTGGGGGGAAGTGACAAAAATTTAAAATTTTAATTATTCTAAGACAATTTTTTTTATTTATTTGTCATTAAGTAACAACATAGTTACAATAGACTTAGTTATTGATATTAATTTTTTATTTGAAAAAGCCATGTACACTTAAAGTTAGGGGAGAGAAAGGTAACATCAGGAATACTACAGTAGGTGTGTTGGGACTTTTGTTATTTACCTTAATGGTGAATAACATGAGAGCCAAGTTTACGGGAAATAAAATATTGTTTGTAGATGGCTGTGGGCTGTACACAGAGGTGCGCTGTGGAAACAATTTGCAGGCAGATATTGATAAGTTTGTTATCATGGACTGGGGAGAACAGAATGAAAATAAGGCTAGTGTACCGTATGTAAAACTAAGTCGGTGAGGTTAACTAGGAGAGTGGTGATGAGAGGAGTGTACAGATGAGATAGGCAGGAGATAAGTGGAAACCTCCGAGTATAAAAGTGTTTAGGGGTTTTGTTACAGGGGAATATGAAATGAACTAAACAAGTGATGAGCAGGGTAAATATGGGAAGAAGGACATTTGGACCAGTGGGATAGGTGTTGAAGGGAATTAGTATTGAAGTGAATGAGAAAGCATATCACTCAATAGTTTGACTATTGGGATAGGGTAGGGAAGATTCCATTCATCACTGGGCACTGACCCAATTGCGGGGGTAGGATAATTATTGTTAGTATTAATAATAATAAGTTTTTTGTACTTGCAATTGGGCTAATGCCTGGTGGCGAGCAGATTCCTCCCCATCCCCACAGTTCCAATTCTCTAGTCCCTTCCTAAATCTTCCAACTCCTCTCACAGTCACGAACTCCTCTCGCAGTGCATTCCACTGTCCTCACCAGCATCGACTGTCTACCCCTCTCCATTCTCCTCCACACCCTCTGAATTTTCTCACTGTTGCCACCTTTACCCTTAAAATATCCCTTAGTTAATTTGCAGGCCAACTTTCTCCATCCCCTCCCCATTCATTACCCTATACAACCTTATGAGCTTTTCCACCCTCCTGTCCCTCAACAGTCTCCATCCCAATTCCTTCATCATCACGCTAGCCCTCAAGTTCCTTTCCTCCTCGCCGGCCACATCCTGCATTGTACAATATGCCTTTCCCTTCACCTCACTACTAACTCCCTTCGACACCCTCCCGAGCAGTCCTAAAGCCAGTCTTCTCCTCTTAACCACTCTGTCCACCCTAGATCTGTCTGTGTCACAACTCCCAGATACCTATATTCATTGGTTTCCTCCATCTCCTCCCCATCCCATCTGTATTCCTCTCCACTCACCATTGTTATTTTGGTAAATGTTAAAGCCACACACAAATTCTTAATCTACCCACAAGGGGGGAGAGGGGTCTACTGTTTCACTAGTGGTGCAGGGTGTTTTTATTACATATAAGTGGTGTAGTATCAAAGCTTTTTATATTAGTTTAACCTATATAATGATTTGTTTACATTAGTTTAAAAATAAGAATGTCTTGTAAAGTATAGCTGTGGGTCTAAAAAAATTTAGTATGCTTCTGTTAATATATTTTTTTTAAATTCATTAGTTCAATTGGGCAGTGGCACTAATATATATTCAAAATGTAAATAATTAATTATAATAGGTGGGCCCTCACAATTGGGTCAATATCCTGTGGCAAGCAGACTCTTCCCTATTCCTATACTACTAAACCTTAATATTTTCCTTAACTCCGAACCCCTTCTTTCACAGTCACTAATTAGCCTACTCCACCCAATTTAATTGCAAACTCTTTGAGACACTCGTTAAAAATGTTCAGCGGAATAATAATAATGGAAAGCATACCGTCTTGGGTAATGTAAATCAAGGCTTCATTTTTAGTTAATCATTGAAACGTATAATACATACGTTGTAACTGTACTGAATCCACATACGTTTGGAAAGTATACATAAAGAAAGACAATTTGAGATCCCACTTTTAATTTACGTATACATCTCAAAAGGTAGATAATAATTGAAAGTCCAAGTGAATTAAAATTATTTGTTAGTCACTAGAAAATCTGTACATAGGACTAGGGAATTCATTCCATAGCAATATCTGTAGCAATACATTTAAAATTTACTATTGTGTTATTGAACCAAAATTTACAGGTTTCCAAAAAATGAAATTCGACAGGTGTGGTTGCAAAACCTCAGGAGAGATAATTTTGTTCCTTCGGACTCCACTCGTATTTGTTCAAAACATTTTGACGATGACTGCTTTGATACACAAAAGCTGGGAGGACGTTGGCTGAAACCAACAGCAGTGCCAACAATTTTTGATTTTCCACAGCATCTTCTTTCAAAAATTGTGAAAAGGAACTTTCCGAAGAAAAGGAAAATTGATGAATATGTATCAAATGAAGCCTGTAAGTATATTAATTTAACCTTTTTGTTGTTTGGAACTGTAGGGTAATTTTTGCATTGCAAACAATTTTGCATTGCATTGACTATTTGTAGGTCAACAGACTATTGGGACGACATCTTTGGGAGTTCTTGAGAAGGCTTCAGAATCTGCTTGCAGAGATGATGCACAACAAAGGAAAATTTCTGAAGGATGTCTCAGAAAGTTAAGGTTTGTGCATTGGCTTTTACTAGAGTTGCATGTATTGTCGGAATGACCAGCCATTTTCTAAACAGGGTCTTGGATAGTCTTCATAAATGGGTGTTCGCTAGAATTATAATTATTCTTGAGATTGGGCTTTCATTCAGTGGCAAATGTAATATTTCTTTCCTTCTTCTGGCCATGTGCCAAACAACGCAACACTTTAGACCTTCACTAGTTCCTCTCCCAGTACGTTCCACTCCCTCACAGACCTTATCATCATTGAGTGCCTAACCCTCTCCTTCCTCCTCCAAACCTTCTGGATTTTTTCAATATTGTTTCCTCTCCTTCTATTATCACATTTGACTAATTGAGAACCTAACCTCCCCCATCCTCCCTTTCCCTTCTCAACTCTGAACAACCTAACAAGCCTCTCCACCCTTCACCTATTGTTAAAGCACTTAGACCAATTTCCTTCATCATCAATTACAGTCTGTAATTTCCTTCCTCACCTTCCAGCCCTTGCCTTCTCCATCTGCGCTTCACCCGTCTAGCAGTGTGTTTAGAAAGAAAAAATTATTACTATATTACTATTGGATGGGTTGGTAGTAGCTTCTGGTAAGATAACAGTGTAAAGGCCAGATACAATAAAAAAGCACATTTACTATTGCAGTGAACAAACCATAAACAATGCAACACAAGTATGGATGATTCCATGTATGAATGCACTTTTAATGACAGTTATAAAATTGTTGGTTTATACATGTTTCCATGGCTATACAGGTATTCAGTTTTGTGAAATATTTTGAAATAGATAAAATAAGGGAACTGAACAAGATGGGAAAGTATGCGTATGTAGTTATACAATGGTATCTACTCTTTCACGAACATTAACTATAGCAGCCAAATCATGAGTAATACCGTTATGCTATCACCAAGGAATTCAAGTTGTGGTTCCACACATATTTTACCTAGCTTCTGTTATTGTTTTACTACAAAATGGTTTGTGAATAGCATAGTCTGAGGGTTAGGAGACTCGTACTGTCGTTATGTGTTCTATGAACTGATAACTTGCATTGTCATATAAATGTGTGTAAACAAACAACTTCCTAGGCTTTCAGAAAAGTGAATTAGTTTGTGGGATAAACTATAAACAGCCCGACAAGTCGCTGCTATAGAACCATGTTGTTCTAACTCCATTATTTTTTAAGATTTGTGGCTAATCTGTACTATCGCCATTCATTTTACATGACAGTACAGAGGAAATAGAAATATTCAACTCAGAAGGTATAGAACCAGCATGTTCTACTTTTTGTTCCATCTCCATTGCAAAGGTATACATTTGCCGTTATTTCTTCTTTACATTTAGCATTATAGTATTTGAAACTTTGCAAACAGGGTCCCAATATCATATTACATAAACACTATTTATAGCATGCATTAATATTTTAACTGCGAAATAAAACATATGTTCTGCAAACTTGTAATCGCTCTCCTGTAAAATTTCTAAATCTGGAGTTAGAACAACGTGGTTCTATAGCAGCGAAGTGCTATTATATTTATAGTCTGAGTAGTACTTGCATTTTTCTCTTCTCCGAAGCTATAGACAACTTTATCTAGCAATATTGAATTTAATGGTGTTAAAGACTTTGGTATATCATGGATTGTCTTTGTGATATATGTGTAGAAATTGTCCCAGCCCTTCACCATTATGTTTGTTAACCATTACATTTGTAATACATTTTCATAAACTGGTATATTATTCCATGTAGAAGGATTTGTACATTGGCGTGGTTGAGAGGCCAGATATTTGTATATTTGAGGGTATCTTAAATAGTACCGGTACCGGTTTTTTCTCCCACCAAGGTATGTGGGTGACTTCAAAAGCAGTAATGCAACCTCGCCTAGGAAGGCACGCAAAGTTCTTGCTATGGCAAGGAAGAAAATTAGTTTCCAGCAGAGAACCATAAGGACCTTGAAACAAAAGACTAAACGACTTCAGAAAAGAAATGTCTCCTTAAATCAGATGCTGTCAGGACTGAAGCAAAAGTCACTTGTTAATGATTCTGCTGTCGACATTTTAAAGGTAAACTATAAATTTCTACTAGATCGGTACAAATTAATTTTTTATATTTCCAAAGATAGAGCTATTCATATGTTGAAGCTGATGACCCTTCATGAAAACATTATTGAAAATGTACACCTATGTTACCCAAATTTATTGATATTTTTATTCAACAGTTTTCCTTTTAGGTACATTATAATTAATAATAATAACTTACATAAAAAAACTTTTTCATTCATAAATATTTTCTTCTTAAAAACATGCGTGAAAGTTTAATTTTGTACTTGCATGTTTAACATGACGTGTTACAGTAAAACACAAACATTTTCTTGGGTTACCACAAATTATATGAATAAATTATTTTACTCCAAGTCACAAGTGTTTTCTGCAGAATAATTAATATACATTAAGCCATGTTTGCCTAGTTAAACATGTAACACAGTTGCCAAGGAAAAAATTAACATTTTTGTAGGAGGCTTCTTATGATTGCTTGGAAACAAGTGAAAGGAATGTCTACATTATAGTTAAAATTGTTTTATGTTCATGAAACAATAACACATTTTCTTTGTTTATTTCTTGGACCAAGCTACAGGACATTCAAGCCTCCCTTTTTTAATACAGCTTATCATTGCTGTTTAAAAATAAAAAATCCATTTTTAACATTTCTTTAAAAAATTTTCCTAATAAACACAATTTTTTTTGCATTTCTCCAAAGCAATCAGGTCGGGGTGGTTGAACACATCTGTTTTTCTACAGTCAAGCATAGAAACTGCTTACCAGGGGACCGATTAAATATCACCACTTGCGTTTTGCACCGACGCAGCGCAACGCAAGTAAAATCTGCTCTGCACCTGCACCTCGAGTCGTAGTTGGAATTAAATATACACGAAAACGCAAGACGCAAGGGGCGGAGCCTATTTTGTCTCGGCGCAACTACTTCCCCTCTCCTACTAGCAGAAGCCAATCAGAAAATTTGTAACATCATTCTCACTGCCACGTGGACGACAAAAACTGTCTGCACACCCGCGTGCTTATATGCAGATATAGCTTCCATGTAGCAGTGAACAATTTCTCGCGCTAAAAGTAATGTTTTGGTTATATTTTTCGTAACCTAAAATTGTGTAGTTTTCTCGTACTTATACACGGATATAATAAGTGTAGTTTCATATCAAGTTATGAAGGAAAATTGTCACAAAGTTTTATTAAAAACGTATGTCGTAGTTGCGTTTTGAAGTTTGAAAAATTAATTTATATAATGTCGTGGTTTCAGTGTAGTGGATGCGAGTGTTCATTTTTATTGAATGAGGTCGTTCGTGAATAATTAAGTGCTTTAATCATGGAGAGCAGCATTTTTGTAACACAATTAAATACATCAGAGTGGTTTTCGTCTGTAACCCGGTTTTCAAATAATTATATAAGTTGCTAACGGAAAATAAAGTGCCTAAATTGATAGACGTGTGATGCGATTAGGGCAAATATTATGTATGCATTTTATATTTGTACTGGTGTTAATTTGAGTGGCTTAGTTTTGAAATTCACGTAAGTTATTTTAACTTGTGTGGCATGGCATTTAAGAGTGTAGGCCTATTACCTAAGTGGGCTCATGCGGCATTAGTCTTTCAGCGAGTCGTAAATTATCAAATCGTGATATGTTGATTATTTCTAAATAATTCATTGCTAATGTGGTATATTGTATATATTGGACAATTCTATTGTGCAAGGTTGGCACTCATTGTCTGTGATGTGTTGTGTAGGTATTTGTTTCTTACATTGCTTGTTCTTCGTGTCTGAAAATGCTCGTGCTGAGAGTCAGTGTCTGTTGTGTGTTACTACAAGGAATGTTGTGTGTCATGTACAACTCCAAGGATGCGAATACATATCT
>PNEQ01067271.1:0-14689 GCA_003012365.1 Medauroidea extradentata | reverse complement strand
TCTGTTCATTGTACTTGTGATTTCTTGACGTGTTCCATAGCCCTGTGGCCTGAGCCACGCAAGGGGGCTCTACGGAACAAGAACTGAAAATAAAAATAAAAAAATTGCAACATTGTTATTTAACTGTTTTACGAAGTTTTACGGCAATT
This sequence comes from Medauroidea extradentata, assembly GCA_003012365.1. Lineage (NCBI taxonomy): Eukaryota > Metazoa > Arthropoda > Insecta > Phasmatodea > Phasmatidae > Medauroidea > Medauroidea extradentata. The sequence goes on along the minus strand of PNEQ01067271.1, from coordinate 14,540 downwards.
GTTAAGAGTGGTATGCTTCAAGCGATCATCTAAATCAGAATGGATATTAAATCATCATTTTCAACAGTAAAACCACACTAAATAACTATAGCATTCTGGACCGGAAGACAGAATACTGCAAGTGCAGATCGCTCAAAGTTTGATCATATTAATATAAAGAATGCCAAAGATTATTTTAACTCTGAAAGTTTTCCATACGTGCACCTCAACACGAATTTCAGTAATGGTTCTTTCATGTTGGCATACCAAATGTTTGCTGATTTCCAGAAATCATACTGTGGACACGAAGCTTCGACTACACTCGAACCTGATGAGTTTATGACCAGTGCCCCGCTCCTTGTATTTGACATAAGTAAACAAGACGATCGTATAAACACTGGTGTAATAAGACTGCCATATTGAAATAACTGCAGCGGAGAATATACCTGCCGGCACACAGGCCTACGCTCTTATTATCCATGACAGTTTGCCATCTTACAATACAAGGGTTAAAGTGGTCAAAAGTCTAACTTAAGCTCACTAAGCATTTATTGTAATGAAAACGGTAACGTTATCGATTTGCAAACTACACACGAGTGTCAATCACTTCGCTGCTTGAACGCAAAGTTCGACAAGGCTGAACATGTCTGCGAGTCATGTGAGCAGGGCCTGACCTGTTCCAACCTGCATGTGCTATTGCAATGGCTGTGGTGTTTGGGTGACGACAATGATGGTGGTGCGAGCTAATGTGACGTAAATATAGATTGTATATATCAGACCCGGACAGGAGGCTGCTCAGTCACTGCTTGGTCATGTTACACAATGGATGTCAGATTTCAACCAGAAGAGTTTCATGACTACATCGAGACATAAGTTGGTTTGTGCAATAGACTTGAACACTTTCTGTGCCTCAACGACGAAGAAGTGTTCCAGTGTGGTGCCTATTCCCTGCAACTTTGTCGACTGTCCAGCTTTCCATCTCCGGCCAGACAGCAAGCGACCATCCACAACTGAAGAGCTCATTAATCAAGCTAAAGGTGAGATAATCATCCAACGAAACAGTGAGAGTTGTCTTATATCTTACGAACTAAGACATAGAGTCGAAGAAGTTATTCGCTGGATGAAAAGGTGCAACGGCTGGACTCACACAACCATTTTGAAGAAGGAAAGGTTCACTGGATGTCTCCATGTACGCCTTTGATGAGTGAAGTGTATTTGTCGTAGCCAACTTATTACTCCGTACTGTTTTCTCATCGTCATGTACGAGTGGTCTTACTCGTCGTTATGGAACCGAAAATTATCTGTTTTCACGTATCAAACAAGAGGTTTACAATAAGCGTAGAGAAATAGAAGCTCGCAGCAATAATGCCTTTAGGAACACGTGTATAAACATTTGCTTGATCCCAGTTCAACTAACATAAGATCAAGCGTTACCAGAGATCAAATATTAACTGACTTGCATAAAGGATTTGTTCAATGAAATGATCTCTGGTTTACTGACTGTAAGATCAAATTTACCATAAAGTAAGGTGGTTTGTAAACGATTTCTTGATTGGTTGAAAATATTGAAGTCATTTTGCAGATGTATTTTATGTAAGTTTAACAAGAAATTTATGTTATCTTTGGTTTAGTGTAATGATATTCATGATGTTCAAGACTATAAATCAGTTCTACGACCTGACCATACCAAGGAGGAAACTCTACCTCGTCATATTTTCGAGCCCTGGGCAGGTAACTATGCCTACATGGTCCCCAGAAAACAGTGTGTACTTTATGAAATTGAATTTGAAAGTGAAGAGTACAGTGGTAATATTCTGAACAAAACATAGAGATAGCAACCATTTCCGTGTAACACTTAACCCCTTTCACCACAGAGTACTAGCAATGTTACAGCTTGTTTTGTGAGTGAAGGTGATAACTGTACAGTTCATTTGTGCAAACTACTTTTGCAGCTACCACTAATTCTGGGACCAATTAAAATCAGGTATTGGGATGCCCGAGTGTGTTGTTTTGGATAAATGTGATGGACTGCAACATAACAAAACTGCAATAACATCTACACATATGCAATGCGTTAAGGTAGGGTGTGCTTCTCGTTTATGTCCAGTGGATGGAGAAAAACAGTTGCAAGAAATTAAATTCACACCGGCAAATTTTTTCTGAGTTATTACCAAAATAAAAAAGTAAATATATGCCATTGAAGGTAATTCTTAATTATCAGTAAAGATGGAAGAGGCCACGTGTAATGACGAATGTGCAAGAGAAAACAAAGCTGAAATTTCTGTAAGTTTATTATGTTCCATAATGTGTCATTTCATTCGTCTGTGCACGAGAATATGTGACATTCTGTTAAAATCAGCAACTTTTCCATGTAGAAGATGACCTGCCCAGACACCTCTGGAATTGTAAATAATGTAAATATTCATAGTATATATTTGAATAATTTCAATAAATTAATTTTATTTAAAAGTGACATTGTGTTAGTGAGACTTAATTTCATATGCCTATCATAATTTTTTCTTAAAGAGCGTCAAATGCAACAGTCCTTGTACACTCAATCAATATTTACATAGCACACTGTCTGCGAAGTATTACTACATAAAAAAAGTTTTTAATATTACTAAAATTGAAATAATTACGAATGAATATATGACTGTGATGACATAGCTCTGTGTATAACACAGCGTGTGCGAGTGGCACTAGCCATTTTGTAGTAGCTCAGATGTCGAGGTGCTCTCCAAAAGGATTGACAGTTCGCTATAGCGATGAGCTCTTTTAATGTAATTTTGGTGATGGACGATATGACATGATATGTGGCATAACACATGATGTAACATATGGCTTGACATATGTCGTGATGTCATATGACATATGTGACATGATGTATGATACGACACATGATGTGACATATAACATTACATAACATATGACAAAATGGCCGCCGTACACAACAAAATTGCCGCCATGCAATTCTGTGACATAATTCAAGATGGTGACCTTTCCCACAGTCTGCAGCCTGTGTCCCAGCTTCAGCATTTTCCTACTACTGATGGCATATATTCGAGTGTATGCATAAAATTTTAAGAGCATATTAAACAAAAATTTAATTTTAAATGGTATAGTAAAATTAAAAATAATCCGTTTTACTATAAATTAGACAAATAATATTTGAATATAAAAAACAACTTTTCCCTTAAATTAATTAAGTAAAAATTGTTAGCATTAACACAAATTTTAGTTTAAAATGCTGGTATAACTGCAACCAAATTATTGGGCAAAACCAGCCTATACTTCACTACTAATTCATATATCATCGTAGAAACAATCACCTCCTCAGGAAGTGAGAGAATAACTGAGATTTGTGGAATGTTAACATAACTAGCAAAGTATAGAAAAACTTGACGTAACAATACCCTCTACTACAACAGGCCAACGTAAATATCATAGCAGCACTAGTCTCCCTCCTCAGTACATGAGAGCACAGCTGAGACATATAGTGTGTTGTTAACATAACTAGCAGCATGGAGAGATATCTGACTGTTACACCATACACTGCAACTGACCTGTGTATATATCGTACTAGTAACAAACCACTCCTCAGTAATATATGGTATAATAGCTGAGCCTCTCTAACATGGCACTAAAGATATTTTCTGTAGCCGTGCTTGAATATTTGCTTATTGTTTTTTTGTATTGAGGCTGGCCCCTAATTTATATTTGATGCTAATGAGATGTAACATAATTTATCATTATTAATGAAAGTACTGATATTTTTTTTAATATATGGAATGATGATGTACACTTAACTTCACTGTAACTCTTCAAACACTTACAGTAATCTGTTTTACCCCAACCAGCTATCTGATATTTCTTCTCTTCCAGCCCGGTGACATTTAGGCCAAATGGCAGACAGACAGGACGGATGTAATCTGTGAAACAGAACCACTATTTTAACTAGCAAATTTATGTCAGCATCGTAAACACATGACAACAAATATTTGATAATGACCAAAATATTTTCTTTAGTGTGTTATTACCACTTGCATACACTAGGAGTTCTATACATTTACACGCATGCAAAATTATCAGTAAGTGCTGTCAAAGTTAGCTGCGGATGACACCGACAAACTCACGGAGGCATTGATTAAATAACAGTAATTTTTTGCTCGAAGAATTTTTTCTTATACCGTACATTGGGGTAAATAGGGACGCTGGGGCGAATAGGGGCAAAAGTTGAAACATATTCCCATCTTAGATATTTATCTTAGTTCTAATTATATTTCTCTTTGTAAAATTATTAATTTGCCAACCTTAAGGAAAAACTCGGGTTTTAAAACCGCGAACTAAAACTTTTGATTTTAAATTTTGTCTCTATTTACCCCATTTACGGTAATACTTATTTTCAAACGGAAATGTTCTCATGATATGTGACTGACAGTACCACGCTGGAGATTAAAATCGGCTTCTCTAGATACAATTTTTAGTTAAGGATAGTGTACTTAAAAAACCCACTTAAATAAGTTTTGTTTCTTAGGCACGCAGAAAAAATGTTTCAGCAGTGTAAATACGTGACACTATCTTAACTAAGGTATTGACTTTGTAAAAATAATATATGCCCATAAATAAATATAAATAATGAAATAATATTGGAATGACGTGTATTTGATTTTTATTTTGGTTTGTCACGCAGTAACTTCCCGCAACGAAACAATCTCGGTTACTTTGAAATTTTTTATTTGAGAGTAAATTGTCTCTTAATAAATACGCGGGAATTCTTCCATACGCAAAAAAATATTATAATTTTTCCGTGATCTTAACAAGCGGGAATATTAAATATTGGTATTCACCTTAAATACGAGACACTTTTATACATGCAACAGTTTACAATGTTATTGTTTACTGTATGCTTATTTTCACACAGGCTGCAATCCATTGCGAATCATTTGCATTGCTTCCATAGTTTGGTGACGTACATTTTTTTTAGTTCATAGATTTTTAAAAGAAAAACCTAAAAATTGATTTTTAAGATTAATTTTGGTTTTTAAATAGCGAGACGAACCTGTAGGCGCGATAAAGCTCATTGTTAATATCCAGTGTGCAAATATTTTACTTCGTTAATAAAAGTGCACGGTGGAATACTGCCACATATTTCAAGAATTTGCCATTTTGTCTCGTTGCTTAGTTTTACTAGGGGGAATATTAAGAGGAATATAAAAAAGATAAAAACTTCAATGAAAGATTGGTTAGGATACTGCAATACTTCATGACAAATTGGGAATTGCCATAAAACGGTTCTAAATCACTATCTTTGGATTGGTGACAATTATTAACAGAAAAGCGCTCCTCTCAAAGCTCTAACACTGCGTCCTACGCACGTGCGTACATTAGGCCTACTTTCTTCTTTAAGACAAACTACAAAAGTAGCAGTGCACAATAATTAATAATTAAGAAATAATAATCATCTACACTTATATAATGACTCTTTTTAGATGATACGCTATTTTCCTATTAATCGCCTTACTTTTTACGCTTTTGTTCCAGATCGAGTAAAGTGGCGCAGTTACTTTCGCGTTAGGGAGGATTCGAGCTCGATTTCCGGCTCCGGCCATCTTGATTTCGGTTTACCATGGTTCCCCGATATCTAGCCGACTGCTAGGTTGAATTCTTTAACAAAACCCATGGTCGATACATTCCCCAATTCTCCTTAAACCGTTCAACGTTTGTATCCGTGTCTAATTGCCTTAGCTGATGAGCCAAATTAAGCAGGTTCTGCGTTCCTTAAATTTATTTCGAATTATTTGACGAAGCTTGAGAGCCAGCATGTCTGATTATACTATAATAATTAACTCATGTTTCCGTGTCATACAACTTTAGTATGTTTTGAAACTAGTCAACTAATACCTAACTCACGATCTTTCAAAACTTACTTAAGTTGTATTATAAGACAGACCACATGAAAAGACTAAAACTATAATTTTATTGTCCTTTATCAAGGAAAAAAATAACAATATAAAGATTGAAAAAGTAGATTTAATTAAAACTTTAGAATACACATATACACCAATTTTTCCTAGATAAAAATTTAATTCACTACAAAAAAAATCAGCAATTATCCTTTAAGGGAAAAGTATCCATGGTATTTTTGTGACCTACAGAGGACACCCGTGTTTAAGAAAACACAATAATACATGGTCGACTGTCAGTTATGTATGATTTTTTCATGTTAAAGTGTTACGTATTCGTCCAATTATTTTCGGGTCTATCATTTCTGTAAAACTATGTAAATTTATTAAAATGCGTAGCATAAACTATTTCTAGTAAAGACGTTGTGTGAACAAGATCACTACCTACTGCTACTTTAAATAACAGAGATATTATTAGTTTCAGAATATTTTATATCTCAAGATCCGTTTATCCAGTTAAAATAAACTTTTCTACCTAAAAGTTTCCTATTTTTCCTCGACTCATCAAAATTATGTTTGTGGATGTCTCAAAATCAGCATGACCTCAATGTCTTCTCAAAGCGGCTGGATTATGCATTTTTCGTGTACACTGATAATCAATATTACAAAATCAATAAAAAAAATACAGTGTGTACGTAGTAAATACTAGCAGTTTAATGTCAAACGAAAAATGAAATACTAAAGAAATCTAATACTTTATAAAAAAACACTAAACACAAATTCCCTTGAGTATAAGCAAAATTAATATAAGAGTTTGACAAATTAGTATTTAACAGACAATTTTGACACTATTTGTCATTCTGAAGCAGAGTTAAAACGCAAGTCATGTAACCATCAATGCCTGGCTTTGAGTGGCTAGGCTACAACAGATTCTTGATAAGACGCCAACAAAGATAGTAAGATATTTCGAAACCATCTTCTTATACATGCTTAGCAAGCATTTGAGTGCGAATTATACTATACCCAAAAACAGACTCTCCGGAATGTTGCGGAAATGAAACATATTGCAACAACTTTGTTGTCCAGGGCGCTGCCAGCTTCGATTGGGATGGACGCCCGACATATTTAAATTATTGAATTACATGGATATTGTACAGAATCGAAACGCGCATCGTGTGATACAGTTGGTTCATCATTTACACAATTTTAAGGGGTTGAAAAAATTAAAAACAAATATTTTGAACATGCTACTGTTTTCATGCATTGTTAAATATATCACATCATAACTTACGAATCAGAAGCAAAATCGTGTCCAGATTTTTATCGTGTGTAATTTCATATATCTGGACTTCAACGAAAAAATCTGAACGCTAAACACGTTTTTGACCTTAGTATTGTTATTTAATTTTGAACATGTATTAAAGTAAAAGAAAAATACTTTCAAGTGGAATTGACAATCAAATGTAACCAAATATTAAATTATTCTAGAGGACTGCTGTAATTCACATACAAGTTCAGTTGTGTCATGTTGGTACTGATATTGTAGCGATACTTATTTGGTTACTTCATCGAGTACAACTTGGCCGATATAAGTAGGCTAATGCTTGTTTAAGTTTTACTTCGTGAAGTAGGCGTTTATAATTTCATGGCTGAAATAAGTATTGCTTAGAGAATAAGAATTACTTCATGAAGTACTACTAATATGCCAAACAAGCCTTCGACTATGAATACCGCCCTAAGTGTTGGCTGAAGAGAAAAAACGTCCCGTCATCTTCGCTGACTATGACGTTATGTCTTGAATGGTTAATAAACGAGATACAGGCTCCCTCTAATCAGCAGTTTTCTTCGTCCCGTGTACTAAACTGGTTCAGTAGTGAAACTACAGTGTCTCGCGGCCGAGCGATTTGTCGTGTATGTTGACTGATTTCGAATCGAAATTTAATGTGTGTAATTTTTTGTTAACATGTATTTGTATGGAGGGTAAAACAATAAAAAGTCGTAATATAGGTAGACTACGAGAAAGGGAGCGAAATATTGTATTGCTCTTGTTACAATATTTTTCAGACTATTAACGCATTAAGGAAGCTTTAGAAGAATCAGGATGTGCCAAACAAACAATTTACGCTAATAGGAAGAAACAATAGCAACACAGTACATCAAACTAACATGAAAAATTGAAATCATAAAGGATAGACCAACAATAAATAATTCCCGTAAACAATTTAAGGCAATGATACTTCATTTATACTACTTGTATGGCAACAATTTTAAAATCCTATATCAGAGCAAATATAAAATTAAAATCTCATACAGTTTGTTTATAAGATTTTACTACGTTGTCTAATTTGCTTCCTTGACAAAAAAAATTATCTGGTTTCGGTAAGTTTTTGACTAACGAAAATTCGTAATTACCTTAAACTTTGTTTGGGTATTGAAAAACTATATAATATACAGTAAAACCAATTTAAACAATACTGGTAAACATATTGTTTTATATACGCTCTCGTTTAGGCTTAAGAAATAATTATCAAAGAAGTAGTGAAAATAAGTGATACTCCTAAGTTGACATCACGGCAGAACATTAATATACTTTCTTTTGTTTGATAACCGAGCGTGGTGCAGCAGTGGTAAAACAATCGCCTCGCATTCAGGAGGGCCCAGTTTCGATGCCCGGCTCAGACCATCCTGATTTCGGTTTTCCAATGTGTTCACCGAAATCACTCCAGGCGAATGCTGGGACGGTTCCTTAACAAAGACCATGGCCTACTCTTCCCCTCTTTCTCCCCGCGTATCCCTACCAAGGCTTTGTGCTGTTCGAGGGCACGTAAAAAGTCCAAATAAAAAATATCCCCCCTCTCCCACTTCAAATGCATTCTTAACAGACAAAAACGCGACAAAAAATATGTCATATTTTTCAGTTCTCATGTGACATTGGTTTTGAATGACCAATCTCATAATCATCAACTACTCCAACCACGTTTTTTTCTTAAGACAGATGCTACTAAAATGGAAAAAAATCTTTCGTTTTGTCAGCAGTAGCTATAATGATTAAATTAAAATATATGTGATAGTTAATTCTTAATGAAGTGCTCTGTACTATTCATGTAGTGAATTAATATATCAGTGGAGTATGTGAATTGTTTCTTATTTTAAAGTAATAGCGAATGTCATTAATTACATATTTTGAAGTGTGATGATAAAAAACTGTAATATCAACTAGAATAATAAAGAATATAATATTTTAAAGCTCAACATTTTGAAGTAGTTCACCTCCCGAACTTCGTAGCGTGGCTGCGATGTGGCAACAGTGCGCGCCATAAGCTCTGTACTGCAATCTAAGGTTGGGACGCTCTATAGGACTGATGGAAGCGAACAGGTGACAGGGAGGTGGAATTGTTTGTCAGGCCGCTCAGCCCCTCGTCACAGAAAGCACTGTATCATTACACTGCTCCCTCTTCAAATCTGTTCGTTCTGCACAGACTCCTTAGTTTCCGGATCTTCGTAACATGCCAGATATCAATGTGAATCAGCATAGTTACTGTCGGTGACTCCAGGCAACCAAGTTCAAAAGTCATGTTGCTTACACTCTTCCGAATATCAGAACCTCTTGTGCTGGGAACCACCGTTGTCAGTTTGCCGAGAAATATAACCACGTCAATTGCCCTTTTTAGAGCATTACATCATTGCCTTTATGGACATGCCCTGTATTTCCTTCGGTACGGCTAACAGATGTTCTTGTTATTGCAAATCTTTACTCTGCTTTAATGGTACTCCCGAAGGGCGGGACTCTTAAGCTGCCACCTCATGTTTTTTTTTTTTTTTTTTTTTTTTTTTTTTTTTTTTTTTTTTTTTTTTTTTTTTTTTTTTTTTTTTTTTTTTTTTTTTTTTTTTTTTTTCTTGACGACGACCCACACACTCTATCATCCACCTGTACCCTTGCTCTCATCAACAGTCTATCTTCGGGCATTTATTGGGGTTTACTGCTATTTTCAAAAATGTTTGGGCTCTGGCCTGTCTTGTCGATCCTGCACTTGATAAGTGCTGCTGGCCTTAGGCGCGTGACATTCATTCGTCATTGGTGGGCATTTAGGTCGTACATCTCCGTACTGTCTATATCTCAGACACTCTCGGCGTCCACTTTGTCCTCGTGTCAAGAGCCATTGTCCCTAATCTCGTTGTAAGGCCTCTCACTGCTGACTCCAGCCGCTGTAAAAGGTTTTCTTTTGTATCATAATTCTCTCGCGGCATGCAGTAATTTAAGTGGCACTGAGCTCTAAGTTCTCCGTCTGGCCACACTCTCAAAACTCACGGAAGTTATGAGGATGTATCTTTATACCCTGAATCTTGTTTGTTATTTCATCGGCGGCAGCCACTAACCGTTTCAAGATAGTTTCAATTCGTCCATCACAATATTGGTGACATCTTGAAGTTGTCTGCGTCGGATCCTGGAAATCCTGTTCCTTCTTCGCCGATTCTATTTCGAATGCTCGAACGAAAGCCTCCTGCATGCTGCGTGAAGATGCCAGGCGTACCACAAGTCTGACATTCGCGTAGTTGATGGCATCTATGAAACACCCGATTGTGATAACATCGCGGGCATTCTCGGTGTATCCTGCCAGTAACACGTGGGCCAGCTGCAGGATGTCCTGTCACAGCTTTTGCAGTGACTCTGTGACGACCACATCCATGATCTTCTCTTTGTGTTTGCGAAGTTGGTAGAAACTTGTACCAGAATTCCTGTACCGAACGATAAAATGCAGGTGTTGCGCAAGACTAGTGCCGTAATTTTCGGTAGCTCGACAGGCGGTGCTGTGCATGCCGAGTTGAGGAGGTTGGGCAGGACAGAGGGGGAAGCGAGCCGCCGTGGGGAGTATCTTGAGTTTATTAACGCCACTTGCAGTGAGTCTGAAGTGTGCTGCCGGGAATAAATAGCGAGCTGTCGTCAGACTTGTATCCCATGGGCAGTGCGGATGTGTGGGCATGCATTGTGCCAGGGATTGCAGAGATGCGGCGAGAGTTGAGCGAGCATAAAGGACTCGTTTGCCATAAGAGTGACACTGTTCTTAGTACGAGTAAATATAGAGTACTTTGAAAGCAAAACTTGTGTCTTTTTGGTGCTTTAAACTCAGTCACCGCAAGCTAATTTACTTGACTCGAACTTCCAACGATTCTGTTGTGACGAACATGTTTGAGCACTTGTTTATTTACGGAGTTAACATCAGCTTTTCGCCAATTTTGTGTATGGTGTCAGGAGGATGGTGCAGTGAAGCCTGCACCTTTCGGACAGACCGTCCGATAGCTGTCAGTGCCTAATAAATATTAAGTCTCTGCGCTAACGAAAATCATTAAGCGGCATGTTTTTGAAAGGATTAATGCAATGATTTTAATTTGGTGATGTACACTTACGCTACACGTGTTGGCAAACAGTAACTTTTGCGTGCCACGTTTTATTGACATGCGACATCAGTTGGGGCAGTCGGAAAAGGTAAGCGAGGCCGGGTCAAGCTCGATGCCTCAGCAAGATGTTAAGCACCGTGGACATATTCTTCTGACTGCAGCTTCGGACAGGTTTGCCAATTCGTTGGCCGTGTTGGCAGACGGTATGGGCGGCGTCTTTGAAGAAGATCCAGATATGTTCTGAGACTTTCCTTTATGTCCTGTAGCACCTGCGTTTTATCGTCAGCGAAGTAGCGTGACGGTATAACTTTTGTTGTAAGCAACGGTCATTTTATTAGACTTAAAAACTTATGCCATTAGAATTTGTGATGGTTCTAGCATAACTGTTTTCACGATAAACACAAGTGTACTTCGTGGGAACTTTGTCATACGCAATGGCCCTATGAAATAAATCGAAATATTTGTTGTAGCTAAATGCTTTTATAATCAGATAGTTTTAGGATCATTATGTAGTGTAATCGGTATTTGATAACCATTGTTGGATACATGTTATTTTTATAGTAAGCTAAATACAAAGTTGACGCTAAATGCACATACTTTTTTCTTTCAAGCTCTTATGCTTTGTACATATATTGTATTGAATGCTGCTACTGAGTTCAGAATGGTTTCTTAATATTTTCGTAATTCTGATACATTTAGTGTTTTAATATTATTTGCCTTTCCCATAGTAGTAGGATAATGTATGTTTCAGGACACTGGTTCCTGGCCGAGGATCAGAGGATCAGTCCGCCATCTTGGGTTACATCACGGCGGCCATTTTGTTGTGCATGGTGGCCATTTTGTCACATTATGTCATATCATGTCACATTATGTCATAATGCCACATTATGTCATATCATGTCACACAATGTCATATCATGTCACATTATGTCATATCATGTCACATTATGTCCTATGTTATGTCATATCATATGTTATATCTTATACCATATGTTATGTCTTATGTTATGTCTTATGCTATGTTATGTCTTATGCTATGTTATGTCTTATGCCTTATGTTTAGGGCCACGATTTTGTCGCGAAAAGATTTTTGCCCCACTTTGTTTCAATGACTCATGTACACATCGGCAGTTCTGTTTCAAGGTTATTGGCAGCGTGTCTTTGTTCAGCCACATTTCTCTTTTTACTATACCAATTAGAATAAGATTATTGTGAGTCTGTACGTTTATAATTTGCCAAGGCAAGTGAGAGTACAATCATCCAACCACAGACGATGTAGCAGAGCTGCAGGTGTGCACATGACGCATCGAAACCAAATGTTGCACAAATCTTTTCGCCATAAAATTGCGGTTCTACTTATGTTATGTCTTATGCCATATGTCATGTCACATCATATCGCCCATCTTGTCGTGTCCTCCATCTTGTTTCCAGCAGTCATTTGTTTGAGGGAATTTATCCCTGCAGGAAGGAATTTTTTCCCTCGAAATTTCCCTCATCGTCTGCTGGAGAGGTCATGTTTGTTTCCAGCATTGGGTACTAGGCAGCGCTAGTGTCGCAGTTTGTTTCCATCATTGAATGCTAAGTGGCAGCATCCGCCATTTTATGTGAGCGCCGCCATATTTCTTCCATCATCTACATCATAGGCTGCTAGAGTGTGCTAGTATCGCTATTGATGTAAGGTCGAAGTTGCTTGTGTTTGTACATGGGAGAATAGACCTTATGATTTTATTTTTAGTGAGTTAAAAATTTTTAGTTCGCTGGGTGTTGGTCACAAACTTGCAACCTTTGTGTTATTAGACATGTGCCCTAGCCCACTGAGCTACGAGTACATTGACGAGAGGACATTATTAAATAGTGTATATATAAAAATAACCTTTGTACCAGATAAATGTTCACATTAAATTTATTTTCATTTACATTTTTAGCATACCTATGTTTTATTTGATACATATAAGTTATTTACTTACCCGTTTTGCAAACTTTTTACGCTTCAATTGCCTGCATTTGAGGATTCGTAGAGCAGAAATAGTTACAGGTACTGCTTGTAGACAGCTGATGACAAGGTGCTTATCATTGCGGATTTTGATGTTGGCTGCTCCTCAGCTTGAAGCCTGTGTCCAAATGATTCAGTTGCCCGCTTTGAGGATTCGTGCGTGCATTTATTTGAATGATATGAAAATGATTCAATTGCCCGCTTTGAGGATTCGTGTGTGCATTTATTTGAATCATATGAAAATGATTCAATTGCCCGCTTTGAGGATTCATGCGTGCACTTATTTGCGGATTTTTGAATCACATAAAAATGATTCAATTGCCCGCTTTGAGGATTCGTTTGTGCACTTATTTGCGGATTTTTTTAATCACATAAAATTGATTCAATTGCCCACTTTGAGGATTCGTGCGTGCATTTATTTGAATCATATGAAAATGATTCAATTGCCCGCTTTGAGGATTCGTAGGTGCACTTATTTGCGGATTTTTTTAATCACATAAAAATGATTCAATTGCCCGCTTTGAGGTTTTTTTAGGATAGAAATAGTTAAATATATTTAATATATATAATCAATAAGACATAGGTATGCTAAAAATGTAATTGAAAATAAATTAAATGTGAACATTTATCTGGTACAAAGGTTATTTTTATATATACGCTATTTAACAGTTTACTCTCGTCAATGTACTCGTAGCTCAGTGGGCTAGGGCACATGTCTAATAACACAAAGGTTGCAAGTTCGAAACCAACCCCTGGCGAACTAAAACTTTTAACTCATTAAAAATAAAATCATATGGTCTATTCTCCCATGTACAAACACAAGCAACTTCGACCTTACATCAATAGCAATACTAGCACACTCTAGCAGCCTACGATGTAGATGTTAGAAGAAATATGGCGGTGCTCACATAAAATGGCGGATGCTGCTACCTAGCAGTCAATGATGGAAACAAACATGACCTCTCCAGCAGACGAAGAGGGAAATTTCGAGGGAAAAAATTCCCTCCTGAAGGGAAAAATTCCCTCGAACAAATGACTGCTGGAAACAAGATGGGCGATATGATGTGACCATGGAGGTATTAGTCTATGGAGTGGAAGCATTTGAGCAAATTTGAAGCCGGCCAACAGACGACGTTTAAAGACAAGGATAGAGCTAGTGGTGGCAAAAACATGTAAACATAGCATTGAGCTGAATGAAAATGTTTTAGTTTTTTGTTAACTACACATTATGGTGAAAGTTTGTGCAGCTCTTGGCCTTACGAACAGAT